>JAVKLA010000002.1:33404439-33423623 GCA_034782735.1 Sagittarius serpentarius | reverse complement strand
GTCGCTCTGCATTGCAGCGGCGGGCGGCCGCGGGTCCCCGTCGGGGCGCCGGCCTCGGCGGAGCCGCAGGGAGCGGGGGCGGGGGGGAAGGGAACCCAACAACCAACCCCTGAAGAGGCGGGGGGGCTTTGCCATCGCCACCGCTGCCTCCGTCCCCCGGGCCGGGCAGGGACAACCCGCCCCCTTTGTCTTCAAAATATTTAAGGGTGATTAATTAACAGTTTCTCGCTGCAGTTTGGGAATAAACAAAAATCACGTCAACATAATCAAAGCAAACATTGAATGATCGATGGAAATTCAATAGTTCTAACTTCTGCTTTCACGAGTACCTTTCAGGGGTCCGTGCACAAGAAAGCACAAGGGCCCGTGATTATCATGCCAAAAGCCAGGCTGTGCCTGCCAATAATTAGATTTCTAGATGCATTGCCCTTTCCGTATTTTCAATGAACGACATGGGGAGCTGCTCTTTTGCAGGTCTGAGAGAGCAGGGCTCTTTTCTGCAGCTCTTAAGCGTGGAATCGGGATTTTGCAGAAGGCCGGCGACAATGGCCCTCGGCGCTGCTGGGTGGCACGTGCAGATCTGCAGGGCATTGTTCTCCCCTCGGGGCGACAGCGCCCGTGGTCACCAGGACTCTGCGGCCATCTGTTACCTTGCGGCGAGCAGCGTGTTCTCACATTGCCTACAGATGCACCAGGGAAGAGCAGCAGCGTGTCCGTTGCGTTTCTGCAATTGGGGCCTTTCCTTAAGAGGAAAATGTATTTGCTAAAGGAGATACCCTGAAGTCGGAGTTTGAGCCCTCACGGGTCTTAACACTGGACTCCTTGAATCTTATTTGGACCCCCGCACAACCACTTTACCTTTCATTCACCAAGTATTTTACATTTTTACTTTTATTATCAGAAGACAGAAACAGAATTTCAGTCTTGACTTGCACTATTCTAAGATCCCGTGTTCTTCCCCACACGTACCTGCGGCGTGACTTCTTACACAACTGTAGGCTAAAGTCTGGCTCAAGTTGGTGCTGTGCACGGTTCACTCCAACAGTTCTAAAAACATTAAAAAATGCATTAAACCTAGATCTTGTATTAACATGAGTGCCAGTGATCCTCAAAGCTCTGTGAAACTGTTCTCTTACATCTAAGACAAAAAACTGAATATCTATGCTCTGGCCCCATCTTGAATGGAAAACACACAAACAGTCTTTAAAAGATTTGATTGTGGCATAACATAGGAGCCAAGAGGCCAGGGCCCATTCTCTCTTTTGTGCAAATGAGATCGAGGAACAGAGGAGAGGACTTGGGGAAGGAACTGACACGATGATAAAGTGGCCACATAGGAGGATTTATTCACTTCCAAAAGCCCAAACTAACCCATCTGCTGCCATCAGGGGAAAGCACCGACCCACTTGATCTCTGAACGTCTTCCAGCAGTAGCGCTTCCCCTTTCTGAGGAAAGCCCTGTGTGTATTTTGCTGACGTGCCCAGCAGCCCTCCTCCCTCCAGTTTATATTAACACCACACAACACCAAAACATTAAAACCCCTTACTTAGAAATTGCTCTTTACAGATAAGAAATTTTTAGGCCTGTTTTCCCCGCCCCCCCTTAGACTAAATAAAGAGTGTGCATCACAAGCTGTTTTACGATCCCACATCACTGACATCAGTGAGAAGGAACAATCGAGACATTTCATCTTACTATTGAAGCCTGGGGTTTTTAAACCATTTTAAACACACCTGTTACAAAGCCATACAAACTCAGCTTTTCCCCAGGGGTGAATACCTCGAGGAGAAGGATGAACCAGAAGTGGGCAAGCAGCTGCCACAACATCTTTGTAGGTTACGAAACAGTATTAGTTTTAGCTCTGAATGACACTGCCATGTTGTCTAGAAATTTTTCCATGTATTTGCAGTTTGACACACCTGGACTTTGCAGCAGGGATCTCAGGCAGAAGCATGGCTGCAGTGTTCAACAAAATACAACTCTGTTCTCAAAATGACCAAGCTTATCATACTGCAGCCCTCTAAAAGCCAGGCAGTTATCGTCATCACTAGGTTGTTACAGAGTTCAAAACTCACATTTGCTTTTATCCACAGTGAGGAACAGGAAAAAATGAGTTTAAATACTTTAATCCACACACTTTAATCTACAGAGAAATACAGTACAAATAACAAGACAACAAAAAGATGCATTAGGAAATTCAGTAACTGAGTCAGTGCTGTGAAAAATCTGTATTTACAAACTTCTATGAAGAATATGGAGCAGAGGTTTCTCAAAAGAGCCTTCTGGGAGCTTAAGTCACAAGAGACAGGCCACAATACAACTGACTGAAGACAAAAGTTCTCTTCAGTTTCACTTACGTTCATGTGGAGTACCACCACAGAACCGGGTGGAGTTCTGTGACTTCACTGAAGTTGCAGCTTCTTACAGGCAGAATCTGGCCCAAGTACTCAAATAACACACATCACCCACACGTAATGATTTGAGCAAATGTCACAATTACAGGGGCAATGGTATTATCACCCACTTCAGAAATACTGGATGAAGCCAACGAGGGTGCAGAGACTTTTATGAGACGTTCCACAATCACACTGCCTGTGCCCGTGCAGCAAATAAAGAACACACTTCCCAGCTTTTATGACTAAGACTTTCACAGTAATACCTCCTTATCTTCTCATTTCAGCCTGCCTTCTTTTAACAAACAAAGGAAAAAACAAGCTGGGATTTGAAAGCATCACTTGATGTCAAGAAAAAATTACCAAATTTTGACTTTAAACATTTATATTGGACATTCAATATGATGTTGGCTGGTTATTTCTTTGCAAGTAAGATTTCATATACTTTACAGCTGTGAGCAGTCAGGTTTGCTCTGAGTTTTTGTTTTCTGAGAAAAGAGGTGGGAACGGTGCAGACAGCTTTTGCTTATATTTGGGCACTAAATAATATGTAGCTCAAACTGCACCATAAGGAAACAACTGTTCTGTCAAGAGTACGCTGATGACTCCTTCCTCACTGTTCTGTGGGAAAACCAAAACAATACTGAATCCCAAATGTCACCTTTCTCGGTTGAAAAAAACCTAAGATGTTATAAATTCTACTTTTTGATCTGTTACTTGCATTTTAAGCTCAGTTTTTCCCTATTTAGTGCAACTTCTGCATATATGCATAAACACATTCAAAACAAATCCCAAATCACAGCATCACAGTATTTCCAAGCTGAAGAATAACTTTTTTTTTTTAAACTGTTAACATGCTGGTATTTTCTTGTAAGTAGTTAGTAATAACTTAAAGTTACAGCTCTTATAAGTAACATTTTTACAGTATTCTGATCACTAATTACTAAATAGAAATAACTCCTATACATATTGAAGTTACAAGCTACAAAAATAAAAATCCATCTATAAAAATCCTAGAAAGAAGATGGCTGGAGGTACTCTAAGGATTACAACAGTTGGTAGCGGACAAAATGGCTTTTGAGGGATGTAAACTTTGAAGATACAGAATGCAATAAACTCACAGTGTAAGTTCCCACTTACTCTTAAAATTATTTTTATGCTGAAATCTACAAACAAGCTGAAAATGAAACAACGCAAAAAAGGAATCACATACAGCAATAAGGGTATACAGCACAGTAAACAGGGCAGTATTAATGAGAAACAAAGTAAAATTTTGAATACATTCATACTTTTGAACAGTTAAGGGCCGGATCCTCAGCTATGTAAGTCCGCTTAACATCACTAGGTTTAGTCAAGGCATGTGGCTTTACTCCGGCTAGAAGTCTCTCCCTGAGATGCCCAAAACCTGAACTAGATATTCAGCGCTCTTAGTGAGATAAAGAAATTTTGATCACGCCGTGCTTTTAGAACTGTGGCGTAAGTGAAGTTGAAATAGAGAATGTGTAAATTATCTCAGCATATGTAATTGCTAAATGAACAAGGGGTGTTGAAGAAGCAGCTATCATTTCTCGGAAAAGAAGTCAGCATTTTTAAATAAGTGGTTCACATTCAACAGGATCAGTTATGTACTAGTATTTTTAAATCTGAAGCTATCCTAGTTTACTGCTAACTGAAGGGTCAAATCTTTTTTCTTTTCCAAAGAGAAGAAAACTGCTAGTAGTTGGTATGAAATACAGAACAAAAAAGGATTTTCAGTTAGAACACATTCAAAGATTCCTAAATGTCCTGCTCCTACCCATAGATTAACTAAGAAGGTTACAGTGGTGCTCTACCAAAAAGCATTGTTGCCAAGTAAAAAAGAGTAACTATTATAACATTGATACCATTATGCTGTTCACAGCTAAAGTACGGTGCTTTAAGTCTTTTTTTTTTTTTTTAACCAGTGAGATACAATAACATACACTATAAAAGCTGTGAGCTTCAGTGCAACATAATGCAGAACCAGAAGGAACTGGCCAAACTGAAACCAGAACCTTTAACTAACAGGTTTCTCAGAACCTGTGGAGAATGGGGAGGTTCCTCCCCAGCAGCAAAGAGCAAAAATTGTACTTTCAAAAGAGGTCAGGGGGACTGGGAATCTTTGGAGGCCTTTCTAATATCTTCCAGGCGTGGTGATGGTGACTGAGAAAGCCAAACAGGTGGGTTACTGGGCTAAGAACAAGCTCTGTGTGAAGCTATTCTGATTTTCTTTTCTGACAAGCTAGCTGGCATGAAGGATAAAGTGGATAAAAGAGAAGCTCACTATCCTGATTTCAGCAGAGCTTTTGATACTGTCCCAAATGACATTTTTAGCTGAAAGTCTGCCAGCATAAAATGAGTAATTAAATGACTGAGGAAAAGAAGTACTTACTGAGTAGCTGTAAACACCAGCAAGACAAAAGGTACAGGGGAACAAATTCTCAATCTGAGTCAGCTGAAGTTATACAGAAGAAACTTTTACTCTTGCTATAAGCATTGCCTCAACAAGATGATTTTCCCCAGGTATGTTCAACCATGGTAGCATTTTCTTTTGCAATCAGGAAAAACTCAAGTCTGTTTTCCAAAAGCACATACTTAAAGCTTCTAAGTAAAGTAAGTGGTGTTTCAAGTTACTTAGTGCCTAAGAAAAGTAAGACCTAGAAACCCCCCCCCCATGAAGGGGCAACATCGGAAGTGAACATATAAAAGAAGAGTATCAAATGCATAAATTACGCTATACAGTCTCTACATTATGAGCATGAAATGCAATTCATAACAGTGCTAGCTGAGAAAAATGTTCAAATTTGAACAGAATTCCAAATTAATTTGAAACAGAAATATCACCATTGCAGTAGAAAGAAAACATGACTATGTTCTTCAATAACTGTAATAATTCCAAAGTGCTGTTGAAAGAATGCTCTAAATACGACCCTAACCTGCTTTAAACACTAGAAATAATAGACAGAAAAAAATATGTAAGTGAATGCCATTCACCTCAGCTGTTTTTGAAGACGAAGAATGCAAGTTTAGACTTCAGATACCTTCTTAAAAAGTCCAGACATGGAGAATGATCCAAAACGCACGTGGCATTTGAAACAGTTTAACCCTGTTATGAATTGCTGAAGTGAAAACACAAAGTAAAACAAAGCCTATGACAAGAAGTTCTATGCACATGAAAACAGGCACACACATCCTCTCAATGTGTGCAAACAAGTGAGGTTTGAGCAAGGCAGGAAGCTGACTCACAGAAAGGCTTTTCATACAAGTTTAAATTTTTTGTATTGCATGTCACAGGATTGAGAACCTACAGTAAAGAAAATTATCAGAATCTGACCAACTTCAGTTAAGCTAGTGTATGCAGCAACTTAAAATAAACTTGGTGAATCCACTTTTAAGTGCTCGACAACTGATATTATTATTCACCCTGTACATTTTACACAAAGGTATACTGTATGAAGACTGCCAGAAGAAACTATTAATTATCTTTTTGAAACATCACTTTCACAATTTTGAGTGCTAATCATTAACAAAGTAAGGGAAAATTCTTCAGTGCAGGACATGGGACCCAGCTGCAGAGTACCCTCTTCTGGATAGAGAATGCACTGCAGTATTTTCAGGTTTACAATCTGTTTTCAGAAGAGCTACAGAGTAAGCTATTTGTACTGGTGCTTTATGCACCTACAACATTAAAAAAGCATGTAACAGTTTTACAGTCACAACACACACGACAGCATTAAGCAGCTACAGCTATATTACAAATTAGAAAAGTTTATTTATGCTAGCATTAGAATCTGGGAGCCCATTGCTGGCATTTACTGTCTACAGTTGGACTAAAACTTAAAACAGTTCCATAAAAGCAACTCAAAACAGGCTTTAACCCAATTTGCAACATACTGGAAAGGAGGATACATTGAAATCAAAGGACAGCATGTTGGAAACAGCAAGACTTCCCAACAGATTCTAGTGCTAACACTGCATGTTTAAAAAGAACTTTTTTTGTCATGCATATGACAGCTACAAATAGTTACAATAGAAGGATGACCCCCACTTCTGATTGGGAACTGGACACTTCAACCTTACAGAATATTCTCCATACCATAAACACAATTTAAGAAGAGGCTTCTCCATGCTTACAATGGCTACGTTTGCTACCTATCATTTGCTGCAATCACTAACAGTCAATTTGTGAAACACAAACTTCCTCACTTCCACATGCAAGAAGGGGATGATCTGTCCAAGAGAAACAAGACCATTTATCAGGGGTTTTCCCAAACAAGCGCCCAATTAGATGCTGCTTTCACTTCTAATTCTCCTTTGTTTCTCCAAAAGGAATGATGGATTCACATTTCCCAAAAAGGATTTCACACATTTAGGACTGGACTCCTAGCAAGCCGCAGTAAGTGGGAGGATCTTGCCTGCACAAACATAGTGCAACATCACTGGTACCCACTCAGGCAAAGCACAAGTGGAGAAGCCAGATCACCTACTGTAAAAGAGGGAGACTTTCAAAGTCTTGGCATCAATTTTTTTTTCTATGTGTCGGGAGTTCAAAGGCTGAAGTTTTTGAACAGTTAAAGGTTCTTAGGCTATAAAACAATTTGAATAATCATCTGATCAACTTCAGGTAACTCTTTAAACTGTATTATGAATAGTTCAGACTAAGTAGCAAGTGGTGTCATTTCTCTTGAGAAAATGCTGCCTTTCATAGGACATTCCCTGCTTTTCCAGAGACTTGTCATTTGTTTGTAAACAATAGTTAGGTAAGAACCATAGCATAGAACTTAACTATTTTTAGGATGCTGACGGTTACAAGGTTTTTTAAAAAATTAATAACTTAACTAGTAAGATTTTTGAAGCTAATACAAATTGAACCTCTTTAAAAAAAAAAAAAAGGTAGCGGATTTATCTAACATAGTATACTTTTGGGTATTTTAAACACTTTTCACATAGTTTTAACTATTTGTTCTCTATATTTACACCCAATAATTAAGATGAGGCATATAAAGCTAATGAATATGGAATTCACAAATGGCTTCTGCTTTACAGTTCATTACACTCTAATCACATTTTCAGACAGCTATAAATTCACTGATAATCAGTAATATTTAAGATCTAGTACATACACTTTCTACAACGACTACCATCAAAGTTAAAAATGCTCTCCAAAGAGGATTACAATTGAAGGTTTTAAAAATACTGACTTTGCCAAGGTTTCAATAAATTATTTTAAAATAGAAATAGTTCATTCACCGTTAATGCAAACATTATTTTATAGACTGTTGAAAAACAGTTTCATTTTACAAAACCTAGAAACATAGCCTACTCTACCCAGTGGTATCGCTTTCAGTTATCATAAAGAAAAAAAGAAAAAAAAAAAAAAAGATTGAGGGAGTTCTGAGAAAAGCAGCAACATTCAAAGTTTAGACCAAAGCTCTCAACTTCTCTTATCCTAGCTTATGCAGTATACATTCAGCATAAATTCTCTTCCTACTTGGAAGATCACCTTCAGTAACTCAACTGGACTTAACTGAATTACTTAGTGACAAATTTTAAACCCCAACTCATAGCTCTTGCCTGCTCCAGGCTTAAAATGCCTACAACAGAAAAGAAAAAACAAAACAGATTTTTACTTCTGTTCACCATGAAGATGTTTTCACCTGAGAAGCTTTTAACCTGAGAAGCTTCAGATATGCCAAACTGACTGTTTCCTTTACTGTTGTATGTGTTCTTAAACTTTACTATCAGTATAGACCACCAATCTTTTTCTTGCCCTATATTCACGCAGGAAACAAAGTTTCAGGTCCAACAAGGTATCTTTGACCCCCTAAGAGCTAGTCAGAAACCAAATGCTTCCATGCTTTTTTTGACAATCGCATTACACACGAACGCCAGAACTTGCTAATGCCTGGAAACTTAGCTCTCAACGTCCACACTTAAAGTTGAAACAGTTAACAGACTGACTTACTATTGATGATTTTCAGGTAATTATGAAGCAAGATCTTTAATAAGCCTTTAAAAAAATACCAAACACATTCACCCATCATCATTATTTCTTTAAAACCCTCCTCTAAACAGCTAAAAAAGACAGCTCCTTTGTCCAAGTTTTCCCCCAAAAAGCCTCCTTAAGAACTATGATGTTGCTATTTACAAAAACTAGAATTAGTTTCTCACTGAACTGAAGCAGTCAGTCACAGTACCTCAGTGCAAGTCATGGTACAATTATTTTGAAGTTGTATCTTAGAGTACTCCTGAGGTCCTGAGTATCCACCTATGGCTTACAAAGCCACTGAAAAAGGTCATTTGCTAACAGAACATTTCCAGAAACCTTTGGTTTAAAAGCATCTTTCCTGCTAACCACCTTCCCAAGAGCTCCCAGATCCTCTGCTCTCCCAGTCAAGCCTATTAGATATGCTCTGCACAAGCAGGAGCACAGAAGAGTATTTGTCTTGCTCCCGAGAAGAGATGGCAGCCAGGAGCAAGCTTTTGTCAGAAAATCAACCCACATCCTATTGGGTCTGGTTTTCTGTTCTGGAACTCTTCTGGGGAAGAGGGCAGGTGGAAGCAGGCCAAACTCCCAGCTGTTCCCCTTTCCAAGGGTATCAGACATTTTGCACTGTGTCTGTGCAGAAGATCTGATTGCACAGCAAGGAAGGGCTGCCGTATCTGTCTCTTTCCTGCCATTAGAGTAACTAACTCCTCCAGCTAGAAAGGCTGGGCATTACCACCAGTCTAAAAGGCAAAACAGTTGTGGTAGTTCAGCTGTGAAAGTTTTCATGAACGTACAAGCATGGCTTTTTCCTCAGCTCTAGTTCATTCACAAGCATGAACCTGACAGCATAAACCTTATCTAGATTAGGTGTTCTCAGTGTTCGTAATGAGCTGAAGTTCATCACTGTATTATGTTAAATTCCGCAAAATCTATGCATCTTCATCCGTCTGTTCTCTCATGTGGTCTTGCTCAGACACACTGGAAGCGTCGTCATCTGTCTGTTCACCCGAGTGATACAACATCAGTGCATGTGTCTTATGAGTTATGGTAACAGTGCAGGGCCCCTGAGCCCACGGCTCTCCATCCACCTGCATCGGCATCTTTGAACTCTTCAAGATCAGCTAGTATTAAATAGAAGAACACACAATCATAGCAGTTCAAAGTAGCTCTGAAGATAACCTTTTACAACTGCAATATACTGATGCTGCACATTTTCAGCCTGGCCAGGGAGAAACTTAGTATATAATTAGCTGCACTCAGAGGCCACCAACCACAGCAACAGTGGACTGTGAATTATGACATAATTAATTTTTACTAAGAGAAACATCTAGCTCAACTGCAAACTGCAACTTCAGATCAGACAGTTGAGTGCTTGAGATTCTATACTGTGTATTAAAAAAAAATAATTTAGGGAAACAGGTTCATAAACATGACTTACCCTCACTGTATGAGCCTGTCCTAGGCGGACAGGATTTGCTAGTTTCACCTGAATCTGGGCACAGTGGAAAGAACCATGAACGCCAACAACTTCCAGAAGTCCATCATCATGTCTACGAATTAAGAAGAGAGACTCTTTTTAGTGATGCTCATGAGCTCTACAATACTTGTCCAAATATTACACAGTCCTTTTATGGCTATTCCTATAGAGAAGACAAATGTTTTTCTACAAATATGTTTAAACCACGTATTTGTGCTGGACAACAAGTTGCACTGAACGGCAAGGGAAACCAAATAAAAATGCAAGTATGGAGCAATATACCAGCTGGTACACCCTAGCTAGCTTCTGGAAATTATGGGTAGATGACTTTCGAAGGCTCATCGCGCATACTTAAGGCCCACAGTGGATTTCTCTGTCATAGATTTGTACAATTTTCTGTCTTTTCACTCAGTTATTAATCTACAGGAAAAATCTTTTAATGGCTTAATTTTTTAGATTTTGGTAAAGGACCTTGCTCAAACATTTTTTAGAAATCCAGGATCATAAGCCTTGTAACAGAACTATGAAGTATATTTATATATACAGCTTCTGAAGAAGGAAGACACAAGAGGGAATAACTACAGTACCCATCTATTCTCCTCTTTAGTACTGCTCCAGCCAACTTACTCAAGCATGAGAGTCAAATTTTTGGCTTGTGTTGTTTTTACTTCATATTTTAACCTCTATAAAGATGTGTTCTTTTATATTCTGAAATGGACATACCTTCTACCTGTTGAAGGTTACCTTTATTTTTAATAGCCTCTTCAATGCTATTGCCTAATCATGCCAGACATTTTTAGAAGGTCTTAAAAAACCCACTTGACATGTGGGAGGCACTCAGTCCAAGTCTCTAACATGAAGAAAATAAAACATCCGAGAGAGCCTACTGTCACAAGGAACCCTTCTGACTTTCAGACAAGTCTGGCTACACAAGCACAGCCTAGTGGAGGGAATTGCTTACACTACAAGAACTGTTAAAGGAAAGAAAAAAAGAAAAAGATGCACTGTGTACCTCGCCAAGGGGTAAGGTTCATCACCCATTCCTTCCCAGAGCCTACAGCCACCTCCCCAATATCCAATATTCAGGACAATGATGCCTTCCAAATTGGGCAACTCTATTCTCTCACCATCCAACTCTAGCTTTAAAAGACAAACAGAAGTTAATTACTGTGGATCAAGTTCAGTATTTCAATATAAGCTAGTTATTCTCTTTATGCATTTAATAGGCTTCCACTTGAAGAAAAAATGGCCCTGTACAAATAGAACATGTTTTCTTTTCATACTTAAAAAAAATTACTACTGATTTCACAAGATATCCTAAGCTGTAATAAATTTCTGTTAGTAGAGAAAAGAAAAAGGAACTCTCACTTATGTAAGTCTCTGGTGCTAAGGCAAATTTTATCTGAATACCAGTACTTGAACTCAGAGAACTGAGTCAAGGCTAGAAAAAATTTTAGGAATTTTCAGTAAGCTCAAAGACATGAATTCCAGGAAGTAAGTTGCAGATGGCAAAAGGAACATCAAAAATACTCCAAGTCCAGAGCCATCCTTACACAAATGTCATATAGACGTAAACTGCAAACCTTTCCCCCTTTTCTTTCACAAGGTAAATTTTCACACTCCACTGACTGTCCAGAGGATAAGCAAGTTAAAAAACTTACCTCAACCTTTTTGTTAAGATCTTTACATTCTTGTACTAAGCAGTCTTTGGTTCCATAAAAAAAATAAACAGCCTATAAAAAACCAAAACAAGGAGACCAGAAAACACTGTTAGAAAAAGACAATACATAAGAAGACTATTTGAAATATTTATGTATAGCTATTGTTCTGCAAACTTTATCTAAAATTCATATGTAACATATTTACACATCCTTCAGCTAAGCTTTCTTCATGAGATAGGCTACAACTTGCATAAGAAACTTGCTTTCCACCGTAAAAGGAAATAGGCGATGTCCTTAACACCCATAAAGTTTCAAAGCAAATGAGACATTCTAAACAAAACCGGAATAAACAGTGTATTCTGTAAGCAAGCAAGGAGAGGCAAGGCAGAACACTTGTGAGTGGGCTGGAAACATGTTTTGCCCATGAAATCCCCTCCGCAAGAAAAATTAGTTCAAACTCTTAAAATGGCATGAAAGGAAGTAGGGGAGTAAAGCAATGTAAAGCAAAAAATTGCCTTAAGTCAAGTCAACAACTACAAGGAGAAAACATCACTTTATCAAACACACCTTATTAATAATTCTGCTGGAAAATAGAGAGGGAGTCTTCTCACGATGAGCATGAAAATTTAAAGCCATAAGAGCATCAGGTCCTATAGAAAAGTAGTTGTTCATTGTGAACACCTGTAAGACAGAACTTCTAGTTATGGTCCTATTAAATATTATTATTAGGATTTAAAAATCACAGTGTTTAATGGGAAGTAGGTAACCAGAAGTATAAACATACAACTATTCCATAGAACCCATATTTATACTTGCAACCCATACCTTTGGTTTCCTTAAGTTGTAGTATCCTTTGTTTGTTACTTGAACCTTCCACCTGAAAAGCAACAGCCATTACTTAGACTCATGACAGACTGTTCTCACCTAGTATCAAAGCTGCAGTTAGGAATCTCATATCTATACTGGGATCAAGTCAAAAGATTCAAACTTAGTTAAATTATGAAAGAGTTAAGCCTTGTAGAACAACTAAATAAAGACTAATTTTGGACCTCAGTTATTTTGCAGTTCCCTCCAGCAATACTTGTGTTTCTTTACACTACTACTGCAAATGGGTATCAGTAGAGCTATAGTAGTATTTGGTTCTATACAGTGTATCTTTTCACTGTTACTTACCTGTCTAATTTGATTCCATCCGCCTCCATGACATTTCGTAAGATTTGTTCTACCGGGACTTCTCCAGCATAACCTGCACCCCAGCCCAGTGTATTAGACAGGTCATTACCTGTTCCCAGAGGTAAAATTGCAACTTGTGGAATGTACCGTTCTTGCCCCTAGGATACAAAACCAGTGCATATTAGCTCCTTCTTCAGCACTCATTTTCTCCCTTTTATCCCCAAATGTTCAAGTTAGATAAACATCATTATCTTCATAGCAACTTGTTACATAGTGAGAGCAATACAGCTGGCAGTGTTAGTATAGCAGATGGCACATTTAAGTACTTATCATAGGGATAATGCAAAGAAGAGGAAACGTTAAACCATTGTGAGAAGAAGAGAGAATACAAACACAATATGGAAACAAAGCATTACTAATACTGAACAGAGTATTCATTCAAAAGAACGATGTTTTGGATCTAGAAGTGGAAACCTGAACTTCTCATCTGATTTCCTGATTATATGCTGCTGACTTGCTGCGGCTATGGTAAGTTACTAACACTATTACTGCACATTCTTCTGGGAAGTGATATGAATGCTAAGAAAGACCTAAGGCTGTGAACCGTAAGACACCAAAATGCTCTTACAAGACTGAAGTGAGGTTAGGTCTAAAATAACAGATGCATATAATACTATTCAACCACAGACAGAAATTCACATACTCGAAGGAAAGTCAGTATCTAAGTTTCAGAGGTGCCACATACATACACAGATCCAACTGTCATTAACAGATGGAGCAGATGATAACCACCTCTGCAGATCAGAGTAAGCGACAGAAGCAGACATTCAAAATGGCCACCCTAGCAAAGGTCTTTTCTCTCTTTACCAAAGAAGGGTGAACAGTCATTTCAGATGTACTATGGCTTTTGAAATTCAGCTGTGAAAAGTACTTGCAGTAAGTGGCATTATGGTTACTATTTTTTCAAGAAGAGTTATCAGCCAGGTAACCTGTATTTGAGAGTCAAGATAAATGAAGCGAGCAAATAACCTACTGCTGACAATAAAAAGGTTTTGCTGATAACCTCAACAGTATTTATGTAACTCCAATGACTCAATTTGAATACTTGGAAACAAAGAAGAACCCAGACTTCATCAACTATATTGGCTTTGATGGACAATATATCAAGTGTCAAAGACCAAGTAACCATATACTCATATTCATTAACCTTTATAGTTACACTCTGTTGCATTTCTACTTTATAAGTACATAAAAATTCTCAAAGAAGCTCACTTTGACTATGCATGAAGTTGTAATAATGGCCTTCAGCTACAGCTTTTTAAGTATTAGCAAGAAAGCTGCAGAAAAAAAGACGACATTGATATAAGAAGAGTAACTTTCTTCCTTCTATCACTAGAGAAAAAGTTTATTAGGTAAAGCACTAAAGCCCTAGTAATTATTTTTCATTCTTAATTTTCTCTGGAGTTCTTTGTAGTACCCTGTAAATTGGAATATCTTCCCTTTCAAATCAACAGTAAACATACAGCTTATTTTTTCCTTCTCTACTTGCTATTAATAGGCGAGGCTGCAGACTGATAGATTCTTTAGAATATATAAGGAGCAGAAGCAAATTACTGCACTCATTCATGCACTGGCAATATAACCAGTACAGCCAGCAAAATTATGAGGTTATTATAAAAGATTAAGTGCACTGGGAGAAATAAGCAGTCAGAGCACATTAGTCATGCCATTTATAACAAAATAAATCTGTTTAGACAAAGAGGAAAGAACAATGCATAAAATATTCTGCAGCTTGTTCTTGTTTTACAGAAAAGAACAATTTTAAGTAACATTTAAAAATCTAAAGCTTTCATATTTTTCCTGAACTACAGGGTATGATAACAAGACGCGTTCCCTGCCCCCGAGTATGAACAAGCAATTCTGCAAATACTTCTCTGTAGGCTTATTCAGGAAGATGAAAACAATAAAGGCAGATAAGAGATTATGTGTAGCACTTTAGCAGCCCCAAAACTCATTTCACCGTAAGACATCTTTTAATTTAAAACCCAATACCTTTATCTTCATTTCATCAATTGCATCCAGGACCCAGCCTACTGTGCCATCCCCACCACAGACAAGAACCCTGACAGCATTGCAAGGCAGCAAGGTACAAAGTTGGAGTGCTTTAGCAGGTGCAATTTTGCTTAGATCAAAAACCTAGAAGAAAGGAAGATAAGGAGTTCCATAACCACAGAACACGACTCAGGATTTGCCTCACAGATAAACAACTTCAAGAAGTTCATTCCAATGCAAAACAAAAATTCTCCATTTACAATATTACATTAGTAAATGAGCTGTCTTGACTTTTACGAGCAGGATTTGGTTTCCCAAAGTCACAATAGAGCTCCAGCTGCTTCACTAGGAATAAATGTCATTGATAAAGCCAGCAGACAGAATCTTAAGCAAAGCCTGTATCTAGAGGCATTATGATGAATTCTACAAAGATGGAAGACCTCAGATAAAAGTTATTTTTAAATACTCAACATACAAAGAGGTTTAGTCTTTAAAGCTTTACTGGGATGCATTTAAAACAAACACAGTGATTCCTATTAGGCTGTATTCTAAGGCTGGATTTTGAACTTCAAAGGAAGAGTATTATGATGCAGCCAGGAAATCCAAGGAACAACTAACTGCCTTATGTCAACATCCTGTGCCATCGCAGAGGATTTTAAGGGGAAAGCAACAACACAAAGGAGCAACTGTAAACAACTGACATTTTCACACGTAAAGTGAGGATTTAAACAAATACAGGTTTCAAATTAAGAAGATCTAAATATTTCATTTTCTAAAAACTGTACACTGTTTCAAGAGCCAGATACCTATCATTAACAGAATTACTGCATGTATTACTATAAATAAAAAACTGGACCAGTATTAGAACCATAACAAACTTGGGGGTGGGAGGAGCCTCTGCACTTTCGGTCTCTCTATGTAAGAGTTCTTTCTAAAAGAACAAACTGCATTAATTTGTTTCCTTTACTGATCTTCCACAAGATCCTACTGCCATTGTGTAAGCAAAGTGATATTTATTCTAATTTAAACTTTTATTTTATTATAGTGGCTTTTCACTGTAAATACCTGAACAGGGTTCAGCAGAATTTTAAATTCTCCTAGTAAAGTTTCACCCATGTTGTTTCCACTACGCGTATTAGCCAGTATGATTACTGGCATCCAGTGTTTTCTGCAGTAGGGTACTACCTGCAAAAAGGTAAACGTCAGTCAGTCACACAAACACTGCACGTTTGAAAAAGTTTAAAGCCTTGCTCCAAAACCTGTCCCCTGTAAGTGTTGAAATGAGGAAGCTACCAATTAGTCTGAAGTAGTCAAACCAGAAACAAATACTTCTGACACACCAAGGCTGAAGACTTCTGTTCTACAGTGCCTAGGACAACAAACACTACAATGTTATGAACACAGTAGTGCAAAAATCAAAAAACATTCGAGAAAGTAAGGTACCCAAATCTCAGTGTTGTTTTAGAATAACAAAATCCAAATGTCTGCTCATGCTTCAATTACCACGTTAATAAAATGACAAACACCTCTGAATTAACACTGCAAGTACTTCATATATATTGAAACATTTACCTGATAGTTATAACCTGACAATGTACTGAGTTCAAGTTTTAACGTGTGGGGTTTTTTAAAAAATATATTACAAAACCAAGAAGCAGTAGACAATTACCTTTTCATAACTGGTTCTTTTGTCTTTACGAATCTGGTTGATTGTAGACAAATAGTATGGTGGAATAATTAAGTCTCTGAATTCTCCAAATGTACACTCCTCAGTCTTTAAACAATCCATCATGCATTCATCATGTACCGTGTACTGACACCACACACATCTGGAAAAAAGACCAAAAAACATGAAAAAAAATCCTCAAACAGGCACATCGATTTTGCTTATTTTAGATAGACTAACCTTGTGAAAAGTACCTATGTTTACATGCACCATTACAAGTAACGTTTTAAGCATGTTACAGAGAAAACCATGCATTCCCTGGAAGTTTACATGACTACGTATTGGCTACGGAAGATTACATAACCTGGTCATGTGCCTGAAACTCTAGAAAAGCATTTGAATTCTGTGGGGAAAAAAACCCAACCCAACAGTTTTAAATTAATTCTATTATTTTTAATTCCAAAACCAGGTGCTATAAATACCATCTTGCATTGTCTGCAATATTAACAGTTACACTGAAAGCTTGTATGAGGAAATGAACTCCTATCCATCCTTAAAGAGCACAGCTAAAACACTAGAGTTCAATTTAATGAAGTGTTACTAGTAACATTAATTAATAAATTTCCTAAGATTGATAATACCCCTTTAAGTCTGAAGCCTAAAAGATTACACAATACTGTACAAGGGTGATAGGATATTGTTATGCAAAACTGCTCAGCCTTTTGACCTATTCTAAAAGCTGTCCTGGAAAACAGACTAGAATAAGAGGAAACACTGCAATATCCGCTGCCAGCCTCTGCAGAATGTTAATCCTCGTTTGCTACATCCAAAGCCTTGGTTTAAGTAGCTGCAAAAGCTATTTTTGGAGTCCTTCTGACTAATCCAGGACGCAACTACAGTAGCAATGATACTTGCCCCATACTGTGACTTTCTTCTTTTCCTCTTCTTCCTTCCTTCCCCCTTCTCCTCCAAAACCCTCTCCTTCCCTCCTCTCCTACACACACTGTCTCTCAAGGTTTTGTTTCTGATAGTATGCTCATTTACACTGTAATTCTACTTCCTTACCAAGCAATTTGACAGTATCAAACAGAAACAAAGCAAAAGATGGCAGAATATATGCTGGAAAGATGACATGCTTTGAGAAGGCCGATGTGAACTTCCATTGTACCCAGGACATAGACCACTAGCACTACACTTTGGCATAATATGGTACAATCTGTCATGCTGACAAGCTTGCAAGCAGCCTTACTGATGACAGTGCAAGCCCATTCAATGCCTCCTTTGACATTTTTTAAGACTCTTACTACAAACTTTAACAATAGATTATATTACATTCCCATTAGCTTTTTCTTCAGTATCCCTAAAAATGAACTTAAAACAGCTATAGGACAGTTGTTTGTTCTAGTTACACAGAGCAGATGCCAATTTTACAGAGATGCATACACATTTTGGTGCTCTAAATTGTGAGCTGCGCCACCCAAATTGCTCCAGATATCCACTGTACAAATGACAAGTGCGTCAGAACCTTCTCAAGGTCATCCCCTAAAATACAAACTCTCTTGGACATACTGAGCCTTTCATATGTAATTATACAGTAGCTAGCACATCATGCTGGAGTAATGCAATTAAGAGAACAAGCAGACATAAGATATAATGCCATACCCTTAATCTATGGCTCAAATCACCCACAAGCATTCCTTTTAATTTTAGGTTCTTTGAAGTTGTTTTTTTAACAGAGTTTCATATTCGACTACTGCAGGCTCTCCTTTGGGGTAATGTGTTCCAATAACCCTGCGGAAAATACAGTACTGATATGGCATCGTACTTTCTCATACAAAGTCAAATTCCCTTGCAGTACCTGTAGTCACAGAGCTTGGGCTGTGTGCCGCACTGTTGTCTGCATATCATACAGCAGCTGCAGAGTGGGACATTGCCTCTGATCCAGTGGTGTGGCATAGAGCTGTGGGCTCCACCGTTGCTCCTCATCATAATTTCCTTGCAGAGAAAAAGCTGGTCAGCCTTCTTGAGGCATCCTTCGCTGACACGCAGCCCGCAGCAGTCGCAGAAAGCACCCTGAAGGATGTGCTGAGCACACACGCAGCAGTAGGAGGGCTGGCCAAAGAGGTCTGTGTAGTGCCAGTCATGCTTGCTCTTGCGAAAGATGTCTCGTATTAACACCTGCCGCCGGGACCGCTGGAAGCTGCACCACAAGGTGATCAGCACCGGCAGGATGACAGAGCACAGAGTCCAAAACACCAAACTCCAGTCTGCGACGACCGAGGAGGAAGTGCCGCTTCTGCTCTCCGTCCCTTCCATTCCTCAGCGGCTCAGCCTCGCCAGCCTAACCCCTCACACCAGTCGGGCAGACAGCAGGGCGAGCCCGGGAACGGCTCCCTCGTTCAAGGAGCCAACGCGCAGCTTCATGAAACATCTTTTAATCCCTTATTAGGGCTAAGCACCTATGTGCCCCACATCTGACCTACCAACCAGCAGAAGGATTTCAGTGTTGGCCAGGTGCGAGGGGCTCCTCCGTTGCCCGCCCGGGCCTAGGGCAAGGCCGGCCGGCGCCCGGCCCGGCCCGACCCTTCTCTCGCCGGCTCGCCCCAGGCGCCAGGAGGGAGCCGCCACACGGCTCCGAATGCCCCCGAACGCCCCACTTCCACTCAGGCCCCTCTGCGGGGGCGGGACCGGCACCGCGCCGAGGCCCCGGCCCCTCACACCGCCTCCCCTCAGGCCGCCGCTCCCCCCCCCCAC
>JAVKLA010000002.1:33355337-33404325 GCA_034782735.1 Sagittarius serpentarius | reverse complement strand
CGGAAGCGGAAACGGCGGGGGGGGGGCGGTTGCTAGGAGACGGGCCCCGCCCGGAAACGGACGGGCGGGTTCGTCGCGAGTTTATCGCGACCGCGGGTTTATCGCCAGCGGCTGCCGGCAGCCGGGACAGTGCGTGGCAGAGCGGCCCGGCTTCGGCTCCAGCGGGAGCTCGCTGGGGTGCGGGGCCGCGGGCCCTGGGCGGCAAACCCAAGGCGAAGGGCCTCGGGGGAGGAGGCTGCCGAGCTGGCTTCGGGCTCAATTGTCGTCCTGCTTGTTCCTTTATTACCCCAACTATAAAAGTGCTTTCCTCCCCATAATTTAGTTCTGTCCTTACGTGTTACACTGTTTCCCCTGTAGCAGTTCTAAAAATAAATAGGTGCTGCTATTAGAAACTACAGGGTTTTGCACTTAAAAAACAGTATCTTGAACAATTACATAAATCCATACAATAAACACAACAGTTCTTGGATTTTAGGCTGTTGGTATCTTAAAACACATGCTAAAAAATGCAAATGTTCCACAGTTCGGCAATACTCAGGTTTCCAAGAAAAGCCCCCAGAGCTGCCCAACCCCTGCACTGCCTCGTTTCTGTCACCTGCTTTCACTCCGGTCAAGCCCCCACATCTGCTGCGCTCTCCCTTTGAGCCCATGATTCTGTCAGACTTCTATAAACTGGCAAGTAATTGTGCGAGCAGTTGTGCTAACCCAGCCTGGCTAGCCAAGGAGACGTGCCTCACTGGTGTACACTGAAGCCAAGGACCCCCCGAAGGTGTCCATCCCAGGGGGCATTCACACACAGAGCCCCTCTTCCGACATGTTCTTTGATTCCTTGAACCTTTCTGTATCTTAACTTTTTTGAGACTCACAGCTCTCTGCCAGATTTCACTGAAACTAGCTGACTTGTGCAGACATAGTAGCACAGACCGAATAAACACCACTTCTTTAGGAAATAAAAAGGCACAGATGAGAAGGGCTGCTCAGAGTCAGGCAGGCAAACCCCAGGTGGATCCCTGTGGTGCAGAAGGTATGGGGATGTGCTGCACCTTTCCCTCGGAGGGGAAATGCTAATTACTCACATCCCTCGTGCGAAAGCCGCTGATGAATTCTGACTACCTATTACATACACTATATGCAAAGGGACACATTTCTTTTCCTACAAATTGGTGCTGCTGGTGCCATGTGTCCAGCACAGCGCTGCTCAGGAGAGGTTCGGACTGTCACATTTCTCAAGGCAGAAACCAGCTGTTTGCCATAACATTTGTTAACCTACATTCTTACTTCACAGTACGTTTACTAGTAAGGACATCTATAATCCTGTTTTCTACGAACTTGTCCTGAAAAGAGAAGAATTATGTGGGTTTTCATTTGTATGCCTTTATTAATTTGATAAAAATCTCTCTGCTGTGTTTTTCAGCAGTAATAATTTGGCTTTGCTAGAGTTAAACCACATTAATATGTACTTCTGAGCCGGAGTAAAGTTAGAGAGAGTTTCTGAACAGGGGCCCCTTTGTGGCTGCCTTTGAGATTAACATTCAGTAATAGGCAACTGTTTCTTTTAAAAAACAATAGTTTACCTTAGGCACCTGAAACCATTGCTTGCTATGCTAAATGTAAGGTGATGTGTTTTATTTTCACAAATTTAGAATATCCAGTGTAACTCTGAAGCCTGAAGTGAAAAAAGGTCTTCTCTTTTCTTTCCCTCACGAACAGAGTTATGCTGAGAATGTGTGAGCAGATAATAGCCTAATTCAAAACTTCAGGCCAGATGTCTTCAAAATCATACTATCACTCAAATTAGTTAAAGCATAAACAAACACTTGTGACTGACGTAGTGACTTCAAATAGGGTAATGCCTCGGTCAGCGTTACTCATTTTGGAACAGACTGAGAGAAAGCAGAATCAAAATGAAGAAGTTACTTGTGGTTGTCTTCTTTTTGGTCCTGATGACCACTTTTACAGGTAGGAGTTTATATAAAACAAACCTGCATATGTATGTAGAGCTGCAGAGCATATAATAATAGTATTAGTATTTTAACCTTGTATTTTAGTATTTTCATATTTCATTTTTAATACTGACCTATTTTTACCTTGTGTCTTCCCATGATTTTATTTTTAATAATCATGCATTGTATTAGGTATTTTACTCTCTATATTACCATACTGTACTTATTTATTCTAAAACCAAAATGTTTAATTTTACGAGCTTACTATTTTAATATTACTTTACCACAGTCCTGCAAGTTAAATGTTCAATGCAATCTCTCCTTTGCAACAAAACTCTAACTCATTACTTTGAAAAACAATCCTAAAAAGTAAAGCAACACATAAAAGAACATAGAGTTGGAAGAGTTACTAATGTCAGTGGTTAGATGGTGCTGTTATATTTTCTCATTATAGAGAGTAACATGAATATCTAGGGTTTGCTTCATACTGGTAGATCTATAGAAAGCACAAGTATAAAAATGGTTTAAAATTCCGCTCATATCTCCTGGAATGCAATATCCCCTGGGAAGGGGCTGTAATGAAAGAACACTTTGTATATAGACAAAAATCAGGTTTGGAGACATTTCATTTTACAACTGACAGATAAAATACTAACTTTTTGGTAATTTCAGAACTAATTTCTGTTTTTCTGTCTTTAGACACTTCACCAATTTTGACTGAAAAAGATGCCAAACAGATTCTAAGAACCCGTCGTGAAGACAGATCGAGAAAAGCTGGTTTCCCTGATGAGCCAATGAGGGTGATTTTTTATATTTATTTTTAAATTACATTAACTAAAAAAACCCTCAGCACCAAAACTCCCCAAACATTTGTGCTTAGTATTAAATTTCTATAGATTTAATTCCAAGCAATACATTATGAATATCACCCTTTTAGGCAGCTGAGTTCTTCCATGGAATATTAAAAAAACCCTTTACATTCTTTCAATTACTGTTAAGTAGCATTCTGTAAGTGCTGAATATTTCTCAGGAAACGTATGCTTGCAGAATGTGGAAATTATTTATCATGGTTCAAAAATGCCGCTTAAATTATTGAGAAGAAAGTGGCTTTTCATTTAGAGAAATGTGGATTTCATCAGGTTGTTCCTGAAAAACTAAATAACAGGAAATGTCTTCTGCTTACAGTACATTCTGCACTCAGGGCAGAAAGGAGATGTAGGTGTCAGTGGTCAGTGTGGAGATTGAGGTAGTTCTGAACTAGATTCTTAAATCACTTACTTTCATTCACTTGTTTATGAACGCTACAGATAGGGTGGTTTGTCATGATATTGTAGAAGTTTTTAGTTGCTAGCTTAATACAACAGCATTGTTTTTGCATGCAGTATTTACCTTCATTTCTAAACCATATTACAACAAAAGAAAAAATAAAAGAATTAAAGAGCCTTCTGTTTTACTTGCTTTGACAAGATGTAACATAGAATTCTGCACTTCTGAAGAGGTACTTAAGGTATTTTAAAATTACTGCCTTTTTCTTTCCAAAGTAAATAAACTGTGCTAAAATTACTGGTTCTGAAGAGGCAAAACCCACAGAAGCTAGAAAGCACACAATAGATCATGCATGTATGACGAATACGAGGGGTTCAGTTTAGCAAGGTGCTGAACACTTCTGAACTCCGGAGGACAGGAAGAGTGCTATGTACCTTGCAGGACTGAGCTCAGTGTGTGCCAGGATTGTGGAGACAGCTCGTGGTTTTCTCTTTCCAATGGTTATTGTACACCAGCCAAAAAGAATCCACCTGGCCATACGCCACTCCCGATGTACACACTTCTTCGTCAAGTGTGACGGCCCCTACAAATCAAAGCTGTCACAAGGATATTGCACTATGCTTGTTAACAATCTTGCACGAAGAAGACTGTACAACAGAGAGAAAAACCAGAAGGCATGGGCTTTACTGCTGCCCACAACATTAAGGACAGGGTTGGTTTCTAAACTGTTGTTAAATGAGTCTTGTAGTTTTTGCAAATTAGTGGGAATACAGCTCCCATCTATGCTTATGCTTAATATACAACCACAATTATGTAACATGTTATATAGTAAATATAACATATTAAATATAAAATAAATAAAACAGCAGAGAAGTTAGATTGAGTTAAATCCTGTATTGCAAGAAGTTACATGCATACATGCAACACTCAGTCTATGGTTTAGTTTTAGGTAGTCCTGTGAGGAGCAGGGAGTTGGACTTGATGATCCTTATGGGTCTCTTCCAACTCGAGATATTCTATCATTCTGTGATTCTAGGCAGGGAGTAGAGGGAGCCAGGGCTAGAGAAGCATTTGATTACTGACCTCTGCTGCTCTGTCCTTGCCACTTTCCATCCCACTAGGATCAGTAGAAAACACTTGTTGAGAAATTCCAAACTTCTTTTTATTTTTTTTTCTATACAGAAATGCTGGCTTTCTCTAAGAAAACCCAAACATAAGAATATTTGTTTTTCTCACTAAATGTCAAGGTCTTCAGTAGAAAAGGAAATAATCTTTGAATAAAGAAACTGTTTCCCCCACTGCCATGTGGAAAATGGAGACTTTCCCTTGTGAATGAAAGTGCATGGCTGCTGTATCCCTGTGCAGGGTTCTACCACCAGCTCAAGGAGAAAAACTAATTTTGTATGGATTCTTTGTAGCAGAATGAAATGAATGCTGGGATGAAACCACCTCTGTTCATCTATTTTAAGCAAAAGCTGTTTGTACTAGGCCAGATCATGCTGAGCTGGGGAATTTAATTTGCAATTCTTTGTGACACTATTTGACTTCCACAGTGCTATTTCTGTCAAAAAGCCTGTTAAGTTACAGACAAGAAGATCTGCCATCTTTGATTATTTTAAAAATGTCATTTATGTTACCAGCATGTTTTAATCTTACTTTGACCAAGACCCTGACTTTTTATCATGTGGCATCTTCTCAGTCATATAGTCCTGTTCTCTGCAAGTAGTGCAGTCTCACAGAGGGATTTGAGCCAAGTCTCCCTGTGCTGTGAGGACAGAAAGCACAGTAAAAGGCAGGATACTAATGGTTCCTGCTGGCACCCAGTGTACAAACCCTCTGGTCAGCACAAAGAACAGAGAACTGGATGACAGCAGGAATACTTGGCCAGCGCAAAGGGTTTACGCTACAGCTTCCATTCCTGCAATGCCTACTGTGCAAAGCAGTGGGGGTATATTTTGAAAAAATGTATCTAGTGTTCACAAAGCTTATAAGCCTACATGCACTGGGACTCTAACTTTTTAAAAGTAAGTTTTGTTCCTGATGGAGGTCAAGTTTTTGGTACACAGCCCACTTTAGTTTGGTAACTTGTTGCTTACACCAACCCCCCTATAAACCAGTATGGGAAATTCACATTATTTTATGTATCACAGAAAGACCAATTGGCACTGATGCATGCTACTTACTAGAACGCTTCAGAGTACTGCCACATGATCCTGTAAGGGGTTAACATTTTTTAAACAGCAGGAATCAATTTTCAAAAGAGGCTACAACAGACCTATCTGTGAGAATCCTTCTGTACCCTCAGGACCAACAGAGGCTTCTATGTCGATATGCAAACAAGAAAAGTGTATGCATAAATCCAAATTTATGAATATTGTTGTAAAATTCTTGCTCAACACCTTTACTGATCTGGATGATGTTGTCATTCATTAAAAATTGCTAGGTTGGGGCAACCTGACTAGCAACACCATTTTACTATATTTGGTAATTTTAAGGGGTAAATTAATTGCTCTTATATAAGCTGTAAAATTCTCCTCGTTCATTGGCCTGACATTAGACTTGAGTGATTACATAATTAAATTACTTTTCCTTTTCTTTAAATAGGAGTATATGCTTTACCTCCAGCGCTTGGAGCAGAGATCAGAAGAACAATTCCTTGAACACTGGTTGAATCCACATTGCTTCCCACACTGCAACAGGGATTTAGTGCATCCAGTCTAATGGTTTTGCCTACCCTGCAGTTGGTATATATATATTTCTTTTACAGTGTGTATTTCTTTCTTCATAATAAAAGGCAGAGCCACAAACAAGAAGAGGAGAGAATAATCAATGGCTGGAGGAAGTACCTTGGGCTGAAATACGTCTGGCATCAAAGCAGTGGCAGGGAACATAAGTGTCCTAGGCATCAACTGTGCCACTGTAGTTCTGTTCATGTTACTAAAACATTTGGTTATGCATAGCTCTGGTATTTGTACATAAGTTGGTGACTGCACAACATTCTTAATGTTGCTTCAGTTGCTCCTGTTTCTTTCCTGTCTGCTTGTGCTCCTTTTCCAACTCATCTATTTAAGTCTTGTACTTGTTCACTTAGCTCTCAGTAGGACTATGGCAGGATTAAACTCATAGTTGTCATCCTTGAAATATTTAAGACGCAGTCTGACCTGCTAGGAGTTGAGCCTGTTCTGCAATATCTCAGCTGTAATAATTTGCTAGATGCTGATTTTTTAAATGGAACTCACTATTCAGTGCACATGCTGGTAAACATTAACATAGAACGTTTTCACAGAGCTTGCATGGATTATTAGTTCTGTTTATGATTTTCAACATCAGTGTAATAGCATCATTTGCTTTACTGCCTCTGTTTATCAGATGCATCAGAGAGTTCAATGGGAAAATATACTCCAAAGCACAGCTCAGAAACCAGGCACTATTCACAAGCCAATCGGTGACAAAATGACACATGCCAATAGTACTCCATGCACATTAGGTTTGTGATATGGTCATCCTTTTTCTCCTTGTGTGTTTTGCATGCAGTATCAACTTATCACTGCATTAAAAAACTATGATGTATTGAGGTAAGGAATGTACAGGATTGTAAAATAAACTCTTCCAATTACCCAATAGCTGTTTGTGATGCCAAAAAAAGAAGATATACCTACTTCTGCATATTTTTATAACAGGATAAGCCTTCCTGCCTACATTCCTTAAACAGACATGAAATTTGTCAACTAGGATAAATTTGAATCATCACCATAATAGTGATACTATATCACTCACAGTTAACTTTTTAACATAAAACCTGCAGATTTAGCTCCATACTTTCAAAAGCATTTAACCAGTAGAATACAGAGATGGTGTCTGTCAGGGCTGATCTGTTTCAAAAGACACAAAGTCTGTCTGCTTAAAATTCTGCTATCTATTTGTACCTGTACATATCTAAGTACCTTTGAAAATCTGGATGTTGTGGCAGAGTTCAGTGGAGCTATGTCAATCCACAATAAGCCAAAGGTCTGAAACTTACTTAAAAACAAAAATGTAAAATTCCCAAACCTTAGCCTTAGGAGGTAATTTGGCAGTTTTCAAAAAATCTTCCAGCTGAGACACAGTTGAAAGCTGGCTTACTTAGCTATTGTAATTCTTCACAATAGCTGCTCACAGGCGATTGTGAAGAATTAATGTTAGAAAAGTGCTTAAATGACTTGAAGCCTTTTATATGTTATTAGTATGGCCAATGTCAGCAGTTTTTTAATTATATTTTCTTTTTTTTCCTGCAGATCTCTTCATGGCCACTGAAGAGAATATATACTATGACTGTGTTAAGGAGGACAAGAATATTCCTGCATTGGCTACATGCTCATTGTAGAGCTTAGCCTCTTTGCAATACAGTGCAATCCTAGTAATATAGAAAAATTTTCAACTATAAATGGCTAGATATGATATAGACCACCATATATTTTCTACCAGTAATGACTGCATGCCTGAATAAATAAATCAAGGGTTTCCCCTAGTTTCTGAGGTATGGGCAAGAATAAATCACTGATTAGTCCTAGAGTATGCTTTTTAAGGGTACAGCTTTAGACTGCTTGAAGCAAAACGAACTTAGAGGGAGAGGTCCATAGAAAATTGGAGAATATAAACATGAAGAGAAGGCCAGCTTTCTGAACTTCGGAGGAATCCTTAATTACAGTATCCTTAATTACAGTTTTCTAGCTTAAATAACAAGACATAACATTTATGCAACACTAATCTGTGTTTAATTGCCTGATGAGTATTTCCTCTATTGTTTCATAATAAAAGCTTGATTCAAAGCCATTTTCAGATTATTTTATTATCTTAGTCTCCCATACTATATGCTAACAAAAATCACTGAAAGTGAGGCTCAGTTGTGAAATACTAAGGAAACGTCAGAGGACTTCCTAGGATTAGCAGCTGGAAAGCACTATGGTGCAGTCTAATAATTTTGTACTATCTCTGTACAACTTTTCCCTTTCCTTCACAATTATGCCAGGCCAGGCACATGTATCCAGCCTTCCCTTTTCTGCCTGTGCACCTTTATAACTTATGCCTTGGTACAGAATATCTTGTACAATCAGATGGTAAACATACGGTATCTGCAAGACAACAAGAAAAATGTCTTCATGGCTCTTACATGACTGTTACAATCTGTAATGGCAATGGAATTAGTTATGAATGGACCAAAGTAACTTTCAGAGTTCCTCACTAAGAGTCTGAGGACTGGTAGCAAAATAAAATGCAATTTTATGAAGATACGTAAAGTAATTACTGCTGCAACAGAGCATTTGATAGGCTGAAATAGATCAACAGTCCTACTAGTATACTTCCCTTCCAGTAAGAGAGCTTTCCCAGATGACTCCAAGGAAATAATTTAAATCTCAAAGCATCAAAGGCTTGCTTTCCCCTACTGTCAAGATGAAATCATAGATTAAATCTGGGAGTGTAAAAAAGCATAATCAGGCTGCTATTGTGTGCTTCATTCATAATACTCTCAATACATAGATTTCAATTTGCATATCTCTATTGAAGTTGAAGTCATTAGGTGAAATCCTGGCTCTATTTTTTTCTTGTGCAGTCAAAAATTCATGCCGATCCCAATTATGCCAACTTTCACGCAGTAAAAGTCGATTTAAGTAATTCTCTGAAATAAAAGAACTCCCACCTAGTTATATTCAGTCATGAGTTAGGTAACTAGTAATGTTAAATAGTAGCTTCTAGTAACTAGTAACTTAGTAACACTGAGTTAATCCTAAAGCAAACACATGGTATAGAGATTGTTTATTGTTTTTAAGTTTGCTTTTTCACATCAGGGATGAAGGATCTCATACAGGTATCTCCAAAGAAAAGTTAAGTATTATTAAGTCTAATTTACAAGGAGAAAACTAGAAGCATAGAAAGGTGAAGTACTTCCAGGTCCCTGTCGCAGGTTCTCTCCCACTTTGTAATGGAAGAAAGTTTGGTTTAGTGTTAAAAGTCTTTAGCCCACGTTTGTGTCAGGCCAATTCATCTAGCCAACGGGCAAAAGAGCCAACCCATATTTGCACTCAGATTCAAATCAAAACCATTACCGGTGTCTCTAGAATTCCAGCACGTAAGCTTCTTTACAAAAGTAAACTCTCTCTTAAAAGTATCTACACTTCTGTTCTGTGGTAGAACTGACCATTGAAGTACCTCCTGGTCCATCAAGACAAGAAAAAAACTGCAGACACCACACAGGGAAGTTTGAAACATAGAGAATAAAGGGAGAAAAAAGTGTAAACAAAAAGAAAGAGAACAGAAAATGAGGGTAAAGAAGAAAACCCTAGACTGAAGCCTATCAGTGCCTCTGTAATTCTGTGATCATGAAGAATGGAGCCAAGATATTTCTTTTTAGGACATCCAGCTCTTCTGCCAGATTTAAGAACCCAAGTCCTCCATTTATACAAATTAATTTGGGCCCTGCAAGTAAACAGAGAAACACCCTTCAACCTACCTGAGACAGCCAAAGAAGAGGAGGCCATCACAGCACAGCAGACTTTCAGAAGTTTGCTCAGCATTGGCAGATGCTGAAGTCTAAAGAGAGAGGGAAGGCATGAGTGTGTCTAATTCAGACTACTGCCACGGACGTAGCAAAGCCTCATCCTGCTTATTATACATTTCTGTATGTCCATAAAATATATACAGTGTTTTACATGTAATCCAGTGGACTAATAAAAGAACAGGATCTTAGGGTCAGGTATAAATAAATGAAGTCAAGCATTTATTATGACTCTGCAGTGAAAAAACTCATACATAATTAGTATAAAAAGTTAACACTGCATAAACATTATACTTAGTTATAGCTACAGAAATTACGTAATTAAGCTTTTTTTGGAGTCCTTCGGTGTGGCTGCTCTACTGTGTTTTTATTCTCTTCCTTTACACAGCTCTTTCCTTCAAAGCCATGCTGTGCTTGAGATGATCATCTACAGCTGAACTAGATCAAGCGTGTTCAAGGAGTAGCTGGAGATTTATGTCTAAAATCTTGGGGAAAAATGCTAGACTTTTACACATGCATGCAAACCATTAGCTTTCCTATTGGGTGAAGATTTATGATTATATGACATTAAGTAATTAGAATTTGCATGTGGAAGCTATGAGAGAGCTTAATATAACGAGAACACGAAGAACAAGTGTTCTGAAAGTTGTATACTGAAGATGGGAAAGCTGTCAAAATAGTTGATTTCCAAATACATTTACAGAAAAGGATTACAACAGACTTGGGAAAATCTTTCATCTATGAAAGAGATAAACATATCATTAGCTTTAATCGCTGACTTATTTTACATTCAATGTCTGCTGACTTTGCCTTTTCTCATCTGAATAAGTGCCCACTAGATGCCACTGTTTCTGCATATAAACGGCATCACAGCCCTCTATGGCCGTTTTACTCAAAATACTGCATCCCTCCTTCTCCCCCGTTGTTTTTTTACTCCTTTTCTTGAAATGTTCAGCTCGAATGACTGAAATAAAAGCCACCTTTAAACCATAAAAAAAGAAAAGACCTTTAGCAAATGGCTGATTTTTTTCCCCTTTGGATCCAAGATTGCTGTGAATGTGGATGTTAGCATGGTGTCTGCCTGGTTTTGTGGGTCCACTTAATTATGCCATAGAAAGAAATGGTTGAAAGTTTCTACACAGCACATTGTAGTGGTTTGTGAGTTTTTAGTGTCTGCCACTCACACACAGATCCTAAGAAAGGATTTTGTGAGTTTGCAGAAGCTCTTCCCTCTCAGAGTAGGTCTCATCAGATCTATCTTCAGTAACTCCAAACTGTAAGCTGCAGACTAATTGGCAAAAGCATCATTCTTCACAGCATGACATTATCTTATTACGTTTATTATCTTTAGCAGTTTAGGGACTATGTGTTAGGTGCTGTACAAACCTGTACTGAAAAGGCAGACTGTGCCCAGAGCCTGAAATGTAATACCTCTCTATACAGAGTAGATAAATAGTATCAACTCTAACTTAAATATGCAACAACTAGGGAAAAGAGACAAAGGCTGGAATTTTTGAAAGCATCAACTTCTTCAGCAAGGCCAAGACTAAAAGATTTTATCACAGCCAGATAAATAGTGTATGAAGTAGTTATACTATTGCCACTAAGCAATTCGGCCGTTCAACTAACTGGCTATTTCTACCAGACTGCCTCACCTTTCAGGAGAACAAGCACTAGAAGTACTTACTTACTAAGACTGAAATTTCCAGAAATATCACTGAAAGCAAGTCAATCATTTGCTTTATTTGAAATTCAATGGTGAAGGTAATGGAAAATCTAAAATTAAACTTACCAGTTTGTAGTTTAAATGATACAGTATTTGCCTGCTTCTCATGGAGGCCGCACAGGTGACTGTACTCTTCTATTCACAATGACAGTACTGCCTCTCTGGAGCATTTCTGAAAAGTGAAAATGAAAGACAGAGACAAAACAAAAGCGTATAACAATCTGAAATGAAATAATGTGTATGGAAATGTTTCCCTGCAGTACTCTGGGGCTTTTTTTTGCAATAGTTGCAGCTTTGTTTTGAATGTTAGAATCTTGTTTTGAATGAAGACTTGGGTTACTCTGTCTTAATGAATGAATGCATAAATAACTTCTGAAGCAGTGGAGTGAAATTGGATTGATTGAATGTGATCACTGCAGTAGGAATCTCGCTTAGATTCTCAGTAAAAACTTATTTTTTAATGACTAAAGAGATCAGAGTGGACTTTAGAAGGTTATCTGAGCCTTTTATGGTCTACAAAGAGTAGAAAATCTTGTGAGAACTGTGTGTCTTGAGATTTCTGGTATGTGATTAGAAATGCTGAGTGATCTGTCTCCTTTCTGGCATTTTAATCCTTTTTCAGGTCTGGGGGTAAAGATATGTACTAAAATGAAAAACAGCAAAAAGCAGAAAAGGAACTTTGAGCTAACACAACAATCCTTATTCTATCAAATATGCATGTCCGCTCCAGTGTAGGCTCAACATGAAACCAGAATTTTGAAGCACTAGTATTATTCCAAATCTCAACCTCATCTTGGTATTTCCTGTCTTTTTTTCGGGATATTTCAGTAAGTGATGATCAGTTGAAGCACAATTTTTTTCCAGATTCAGGGGTATTTGGGCATCTCTCTTTTGCACAGTGTATTTAACATCAGCATCATACACATACCTTTATTAAACTGAGTGAGCCAACCTTAAATATACATCTTAGACCAAAGACAAAGGGGGGCAGAATATTGCTTCATTTTGAATTTTTCAGAATAAGGAGCAACTATTGAGTGACTTCAAAAAATGAATTCAGCAAAATGCTCCAAATGTTCAGAATATACTTGGCTTAGAAATTTGCTCTTGAACCCTTTTGGTGTGACTCCAAATATGTGCCTACAGTGCCCATAAAACTGAGACCAGAATCCAGTCCACAAAATGCCTGGATTATCAGAACCACAGCACTTCTAGTGTCCAGACGTGAAAAGAGCCCAATATTCCAGTTAATGCAATCAGGATGTACTTCTATATACTTCCCATACACTGTATAGGAATAGTTCCAGCATCAGTAATAAACTTCAAGCAGATGAGAAAAATGATTCACACATATAATTATTTGCAGAATAAGAGCTTGTCCTGGTTATTTAAGATACATAGTTCTAGTATATAGATTTACCCAGTCCCACCAGCAGATAGCTCATGTTTTGGGGCCAGTTTTATTTTTTGCCAAAACCAGGCCTAACAAAGCTGTACTACTCTGAGTGTTGTCACAGCCTCTATTGATCGGTTAGAGGCACAGCTTGAACTAAGCCCTGCAGAATGACGGGTTTGCCCCTCTCTGGTTGGGAGACGATGGGCCAAGCAATGTCCATAAGGTGACTATAGGAGAGCTTGCCTGCCTCACAGGGGCCTGACGTGATCAGTCATGGGTGATTTAAATAAACAGGGTTTGCTGCATACCTGCATAGAAAAAAAAGCCAAACATAAAAGCAAGCCTTAGGAGTCATAGGAATGGATCAAATGTAAATAAAACATTCTTAAATTAATAATGAACAAATATGGGATTTATCTGCTGTTTCTAGGTCATAATTCCTTTAATCCTAAAGTAGATTCTCAAAATAGACATTCTACTAGTGATCATTACTTTTCATTGATTATGGAGGGACCTGAAGTCTATAAAAATTGTAACTGAGCTTTCTCAAAATCTGATCCTCAGTAATTATGCAGAAACAACAACTGTGTAGCATTAGCATGGCTACTTTTATGCTCAGATACCTGTGTTCATGATACTTTGAACATTTTACTCCTGGGATTGAAAAGCATCCAACGCATATGAAGGTTTGAATTTCACTTGGCAGCACCTTTGTCCATAGCTAACCAGCGAGCTAGGCAGGTGCCCGTGGAACATTTGGGAGGAAGAACCTTCACCCTCCAATCACAGAGTAATAGCAACATTTTCCTGTGCGAGGAAATCTTGCCTAGGATGCGGCAGATCCTACACAGCACGTGGTTTGGCCTCACTCAGGCTGGCATAAGAACAGAGCTCTCCCTCCTTGCCCCAGCTCGCTCCCACCTGCTCTTTGCACCACTTGAGGATTGCTTCATAAGCTCAGCACCATGCAAGAAGTCTCCCTTCCTTGCTGAGCACAGCATTGATCCATTCTTCCAGGAGACCCTTTGCAATCATGGGCAAGATCTGACATTCAGAGTGTCATGAGGAGGGGTAAGGTATGTAAAACCACAGGATTTTAAGCAAAGAAGGTATTAGTTTTACCTCAAACACACACAAATCTGGAGCCTGAAATTAATCAGGCTAACAGTATGGCCTTCAACTCCATTACTTTGGATCAGCATGTGCTGGGAAGCAACTGGGGACACTGGGCAATACTGGTGACCTACCATGTGATTCATAATGGGAGAAAGATTTCCATCCTACTGCTATGCTTCTGTTATCAAAACGTGGCTTATAAGCTTATAAGTAATTAGCAGAGCACTTTTTTTTCTGGCAAAGACTCTGATCAAGGTTCTGGGAAAAAAACAATAAAAAAGACAGACTAACACTCAGTGGCAGCCACAGGAAGAGCCGCAAAAAGGGTTTTGCGCTCAATTTATTGGTGCCATGGTACACACAGGAACAGCACTGGACTCGTGTTATCTGTAGGGAATGGAACACTCCATCAAAACAGGGTCAGGCTGTTTCTGTAGTCATGGAAGAATACTAGTACGATAAATTTATAGGTCCAATGGAAGACTCTTTAGTTTACTGGGAAATGACAAGGCGTCTGTGGCCAACTTGTATAAAATTTACTCCTTTATACCTTAGTTACATGCCATTGAATATTTACTCTGAGTCTGCGGATATATTTATCATTCATGCAGCATCCCAACCCATCAAAGAGCCCTACTCAGAGTAGGATGTGTTGGATTCCTCGCCTTTCTAAAATTGAAACTGTAACGACTTAAAAAAAAAAAATCTTTTGAAATGTTACGTTCACAAAGCAAATTATTCCTGGAAGAAACTGACAGGTATTTAGGGTTAAATAAGGACAGATTTCTGCACAGCAAGCAAAGAGTATCAGGAGACATACTCTTTTGTTTACACATCAGCTAGACGTATGGCCAACTACTGTATGTATAGGGAATTGTTCACAGCAATATTGTGCAGCTGTAGATTTAATTTGTTTCTAGTCTATTTTAGGTTATTCTATACTGTCCTCACTGTGCTATTCTGTATTATCTCCTGTTACTATTTTACACTACAGCTATGCTATATTATTCTATGAATCACATTTCAAATAGGTCACTGTAGAGGAAACTCTCAGACTGCACAATGGCCAAATACCATGATTCACAATAATCAGAAGCTTTGAGCCTGAAAAATAAATAATTTAAAAATATAATTGAAAAATAAACGTTCAGGGCCTCATTCTGTAAGATATGAGTAAATCTTGCCCATGGAAGTTATCCACTGAATCCCAACCTTCCACAGGAATAAAGTCACTATGGTACATGATACTCAAATATTTCTTTTTCTTTTGTTACCTAATACAATTTTGTTAACTCCTAAATATAGTAATTTTCTTGCTAACACAGAAGAGGCCGACAGGCTGGTGTAAAGAACATTGTCTGGGATGGATCAAGGTTTAACTGCTACTGGTCATCTCCTAGAGTCACTTGAAGAAACCAGAATCTCATATTTCATTTAGAAAACATGGTTCTAGCCTCTATGGATAAAAATAAAAAAACTTGAAACGTGAATTGCATACAGCAGATTCTGCCTGTGCCTTTAGGGAAGGAGCAGTTCCAAGACATGTGATACCTTGTTCTTTCCAATTCTGACATTTATTGGCAATTCTAAGGAGGGCCAGGTTAAAGTCTTAGGGCAAGAGGTGGTGTGGGACAACTTGGTAGGCCATAGCTTGCTTTCATTCAGCCCCGCCAACCACGTGTGTATATTTATTCATTTTCCAATTGTGAAAACCACAATCAAAGCAAAAGCAAAACAAATAAATGTAGTAGATTTGTGTCTATGTTTATTTTTATATATGTACATATTTACTGTTATTTTAATGTACTATAAATTACAGAAATTAAGCTTATGTTTCAGCAGTGGATGGATCTGAATTGCATTTCAGCACTTCAGCTGCAGAAATTAAGGTTTTCAGGAACTTTTTCTGGCCAGAGTAATTTATTTTTAAGTCCTGAATATTTGAGGGCATTTCAGTGATACACAAGGTTTTGCTAACATCAGATCTATAGCACTGGAGGAGGTTTGGGGGTGTGTGGTGTAAATATCTGGTATTTTATATAACAGTCATAGTAGAAACAAAATTTTCTTTTTCCCTTCTTCTCTGTTTATCATTTGATGCTTTAGAGTTGTTCAGGGCAAGAAAGAAAAATGTCTTCTATTTCACATTGCACAGCTGTTGCACTGCTCGAGAAAAACATTTCAAATATTAATATGGCTTTGGGGCTAAAAGAATTTCTTAAGAGGCACTTCAGTGCAATGCGCTTCGGCAAAGTGAGCAATCACAAAAATAGAGTCAAAGACCAGAATCCCTCCAGTTGATAGTAAGCCAATTCATTTATTTTTTGGTGCATCCCTACAGAACTCATTATGCGTGATTGTATGTTACATCTTCCTTCATCATCTTCCTTTTCTCACACCAAGCTTTAAGTGTGAATTGGACTACTTCCATTCTCTCCTCCACACCAGCTGTAGCAAACTGGGGATACTTCTATGCAGTTTAGGGTGCTTTTATCAGCTGCACAGCCTCCTTTACTCAATAAATTCTGCAGCTGTGGTTAAACTGCCCAGGGAGGTTAAAGCTGTCTTACCCAATACTGCTGATGTGTCTAAGGGTTGTGGCTGTCTCATTTAGCTCTGCTACAGGCTATCCTGTGTACTAATCATTCCAGCTGCACCTAGAGGTGACTCACCCTGAAGGTACTCACAGTGTTTCATCCCACCCAAGAAAGAAAGAAAGAAAGAGGGGTTTCCCTCAAACAAAATAGTCAGACAGTAGATTTCAAACAGTGCACCGAATAGAGGGCATTGCTTTAACTTTGGCTAGGATCCATCCCAAGGAGGCTTGGTTCTAGCACGGATGATATACTGACTGGGCTTACTAAGGGCTGCAGCATTATTTATGCACTCAGACCACTCATGCATCTTCAGATCTGCTTTGAAAAGGAATCACCCTGCACAGTCTGAAATTCATGGCTGCCAAGGGGTAGGAGGAGGCTACTTCCATCATTTCAGTTGCTCATCTATTTCCTATTTACCCGGGATGACAAATCATCAAGTCACCTAGTAAATTTATTCCCAAGCTTTTAATTCTGCTCTATACGCATATCAACAGCTTTGCTGTTGAAACCACACTCTCTCAAGAGCAGGTCTGAAGTGAACAGCACCTGTGGCTCCAGGCTGCCAGCAGCAGGACAGACATGTGCCCAGAACAACTCATCTGAGCAGAGAAATGGATTACAGCTCTGGGCTACACACAGTAAATCACCAGCATAGAGAGAGATGCACAGGGATAACAGAAATACCAAAACGTGGTTTTTTAGAACATGACTCCTTAAATTAAACAAGACAAGAATATATAGGAAATGACAGCAAGGTCACTTTTTCCTTAACTGTTGCTCCAGTTTAAGCCCACACATATCTCATTTATTTTCAGCTTTGCTCTTCTGCTATCTCTATCCTGTAAGAGATGGTTACAGAGCATTATCAGCAGAGAAGGACTACAAAAGATGCTAGGTATTTATTAGCTTATGCACTTTTTGATAATTTCCTTTTATTTTTGGAATTCAGTTACAGAAGCGCCTAATGTTGTTTGTTAAAACTCAAGTCCTGTTATGGCAAGCAGTGTTCAAACACTTCCCCAGATAATGTTGCTATATATTATGTAAACAAACTTACTAACTTTGGACTGCAATGGCTGTGTTCACCCATGTGGTGAGAGGGTTGATTAGATGTTGCAAGCAATTGTAGTGGTTACTGAAAATCAGGGAGATCAGCATTTACCATAACATTAGCATTCAGACATTGTTCACTTCATTTGCCTCATGACCACATTTTACTACCTACAAACCTCACCTTCTGATCTCCTTTGCTATCACATGAACAATGCATGCCATTGCTCAAATTGACTGTTATTAGGCTGGGGTACTTAGGAACTATAAATACATCACCTCAACTGTCCTAAAATTTTTAGGGTGGAATAATGAACCGCATGCTCTGAGCAAACCAGTAAATAAAGTATCTTAATTCTGCTTAAATTAGCACTAAGAGTTTGCCTTTAACTAAAAAGCTCTATAATTGTATATTATTATTAAAAGCCCACACTTTCAATAGAACCTTAAGCTAAAATTGAAGATGTAATGCTTCCAAAAATGGAAGCTCACATTAAGAAACTGTGTGCACCGCTCAATTAATGGAGACCCAGCCTCCCCAAGCCCAGGAATAAGGCAGTCTGCATGTATGCGGGCATGGAAAATTGCTCCGCCAAAGTTTATATAAGGAAAATAGAATCCACTATTCTAAAAGGAGTGTCATAAAGTTTGATGTGCCTATTTCAAAAACATTTGGAACAGATATTCCCCCCCTCTGACCAGACAGAAATGTCTTTGCTTCCAGCTTTAATGCCAACTCCAGGGAAAAAAAGGAATGACACTTTCTGGCACTTTGGAGAACATGGGGCAAAGTTGGAAGGAGCCCATGTAGGAAGAAAGCTGAGGGGGATGTGATGGGAGGGAGCTAGGGCTGGAAACAGAAGACCTTTGGCTGTATTTTGATTGAATCAGGTGAGGCCAGCAGGGACAAACACTGGGCTGGTTTCTGAGAGCTGTGTCCCAGCTTTGCTCTTTGATCCTTCAGCTTAATTCGATCCAGGCACAGATTAGAGTGAAACTGGGTGTGTGTAGGTGCAGGTGTGCATGTATGTTTGGGGGGATGGATGGATGGAAGGACAGAGACAATGGGCAATTGGTGCTGCCCCTCTTCCCAGCACATTTCACTCCTGCGCTGCCCGAGCCAGCTCCCATTGCTGTCACACCTTTCCAGGGCCCAGGTCTGACACACAGAGGGCCTTTTTTTTCAAACCCAAGTGCTTACAGAAGCAGAGATTTCAATTACGAGAGCTGATCTTTGGGATGCCCGATTCCCTCATGACGCTGCAGTTTCACAGGGTGGCTGCAGTGCCAAGGGACTGCACACTCCAGTCACTCATGAAACCTGCTTGCTCTGGGGCTGCCCAGCACAACTGTCTGCTTGGCCGTCAGTCAGGCAGCCCACCCATCAGTCTGTCAGCCTGTCAGTCAGGCAGTCCACCGGCATTGCCTACTTGCCTCAGAATCGTACCAGGTCATCACATCAAGTGATGGCTGTAACCCTGCCTGGCTTCTGTCGCTGCACTAGTCTGAAACACCAGCAGATCTGAGTAAAGATTAGTTCAAACTTACAGATGAACCCAAAGAAAATTGCTGTTGCTGATAACAGGCCAAACCAAACCTGCTTATAGGACAAAATGCTTTCGCAGTGAGACTGCCAGACTCAGAGAAGCCCAAGGCAGCATAAAGTACTTCTTTCTCCCGCGCTCCGAGGATGTCTTGGCCCACAGCAGTGGTGCCTCAGGGATTATTGCTGGCACAGTCCTTTCACACTGCCTCCAGAGCTATTGTCCTGTGCTGACCAAGAAAGATTCATCCTGTCTTGTAAGAGGAAAGTAAACGAATAGGCAGAGAAGGGGCAGTGGATGCCAGTCTGAAGGCACGGAGGGTCTGCCTTCTCATTGTGTTTTTCCCTTGGTCACCTACAGAACATAGGTTATCCTCTCTGTTGAAGCCCCTGAACTATGGTCCATGGGCCCCTGAGAAGTGACCTAAAAAAAATAGCTAGTATAGCAATCTGTTTTAGTCCGTATCATGAAAAATGACAGACTGCCACAAACTCTGTCTAAATAAAAATTTCTTTTTTCTGTCCCTAAAACGAGTCTCTCAGGATTATATATAAATGCCAAAAGGCTGTTGCAAAGAAAAGCCAGAATACCGAGTTTGTTGGCCTTTTTTGCCTAGTGGAGAAGTTTACATTGTATTGCACGGTTCTTCAGTTCAATATTGCTTCTACTTCAAGAACTGGGAACTGTGCTCAAAAGAAAAGTGGCTATTTTAAATTAATTGAATTTTTAATTATCTCATGTAGCTGTGTCCACTTAGCTGCACTGCCTGTGCGTCTTTGTGTTTTGATATATGGCAACAACACAGAAATACTGCATTCTGGGATATGAAGTGGCTCAGTGGAGGAGGATATAAACCAGATGTGTAACATATCCAGTGTGCACTCAGTGTACCTCCTGTGACCTGTCTGGAGATGATACAAATACAATCACTTTTGAGACAAAGAAATAGAAATTAGCTCCAAGAGCAGGGAGGGAATATAACAGACCAGAGCAGTTCAGAGAATAAGAAATAATTTCAAGCTAACAAAAAATTAAAAAAAAAAGGCAAGAAAGAATACTTTTTTTCCTAAAATTTTGTAAAATAAAAAAGAAAACTAAGTGCCGTTCCTGTGTGTTTTGATTAAAACCATGAAGATAATTGCCTGCAGGAACCTCCAGTTTATTTCATAGAATCTTTTATTAAATTATGTTTATGATTTATCAAAGAGCATCATTACAGTAAAGCTGTAAGCCTTATTGTCACCTTAAGTTTTATCCTAATAGTGCAAGTATTTCCCATTGGACAAGATTTTAGTAGAATGGTAGTACTCCTCCTGGCACATCCTAGCCAGCTGATTTTGGAGGTTCCATCTGAAAAGAAAACCTGACTTCAGGATAATTTTTTTCTCCAACAAGGGATTTTAAGTTGAATGGCCAGACCCTCATTTGTTATAAATCTGAACAGATCACTGACTTCATGGATATCAATGCATATCAGCCTCCACTGCGGCACGGGAAGAAAAATATAACAAATCTGTGTAACAGTTTACACCCAAATTCTGCTGTCCTTACTGAATGGGCTGATTTGCGGAATACAGCAATATTAACTGCTAGCAAGTGTCACAGACTCTCACCCATTATGATCGAAACAATGGTAGAGGATGAAATCTGTGGAGTTAAGCTGTTTTGCACCAAACAACTGGATTCAGAAGGTGCATCTAACCAGTAATAATTATCATCAGCTCTGTGACAAAACTGAAACAAGCATGAACAAATGCAAAACACTGACTTGGAAGATTTGTGTCTTTCCAGGGCGATCCTGCATTTTTTCTTGTTCTGTTACTGGGTTCGATGCTTCCCTTTGTCAGCGCATTCTGGTCTCAAGTCTTGTGCAAATGGGCTGCACACAAGGGGTTTTTACATCACATTAAAGAAGCCACAGATGCTACAAAAGTTATTATTGCCATGGGTTTGAACCTGCCCAGTCTGAGTAGTGGGTATGAGAATTTTACTTCTGTGGTAGAGTTTGGGAGTGGGAGTTTTCCCTTTCTTCTCGTACCTTGGCTGCTGGTGTGGCAGATCCCAGCAGCGGCCCTCCCCATTCCCACACAGACGGGTGGGGAATGGGTGGGCTGGGAAGGGGAGCTGAGGAATTTTGGTTTGGCACCCCTTGCACACCGAGGCAGCCAGGCGGCAAGGAGGGGAACGCAGTCGGAGCCAAGCACAATGCTAACATGGATTGCTTCTTTTGGAAAGGAGGAAACCCAGGAGCCACAACTGAAGCACTGCTTTGCTGTTGGGATAACTCAACTGTGTACTGTATGTTGCCCCTAAGACCAAAAGAACTAGGACAATATTTCACTGAATTGGGAACTGATCTTTGGGCTATGTCTCAGAACTGAAATGCTCATTGTTTAGGTAATTTGGAAAAATACTTTGTTTTTCTTTGGTTGACTGGTCTCTGGAAAAGTTTAGGATGGCATGCACATTGTGGTAAAAAGGAAAAAAAAATGAGAACAAACAAGAAATTTGAATTAATTTGACATGCTAGGAGTAAGACTGCTGGGGGATTGTAGAAATTACAAACTGAAAAAGAAAGCAATACAGATAACTGTTTACTGCTGAAGAGATGGGCAGAGGATTCCCAGGACAGAGAGTGCCTGAAAACCGTAAGTGTTTGGTGGCTACTGAGAAATGGGAGGGCACTTATGAGAAAGGATCAGAGGAGTTACCAAGGAACGTGAGAAGTTCACAGTCTAGCCTAGACAGTTTTGTTTGTGTGGGTTGGATGCTGCTAGTCTAATCAGGCCATCATTCAACAGCCTTTTGGGCTGCTACTGAAATAGTGGTTCTTCCATTCCCTCTTCCCCCAGACACTCATTTCTGTGCTCTCTTACGCCAGTACAAGTATTCACGTGGCTGTACTACCCTAAGAACATAATTAAAAAAAAAGAAAACCATACTACTAATTGAGCTGATATTCAGCTGGATCAGGTCTGTAGTCCAACTCATTGCACAGCCATATAAACACTGGTGCCAGACAAGAGTGGGTGAAAAAAGTGACTAGGTGCAGAGGAAGAGGGGGGAGAGGAGTGGAACGACCCCTTTCAGCAGCAGCCAGATTTATGCCAGATTAAAGTGACCGTGTAACCACAACCTCTTTGAGTAGCCCCCTTAATTTCAGTTTGGGCATGTGAAGAATCAGCTATTACTCCTACTGAGTTAAGAGCAGCACAAACAGGCTTTTATCATCTGATCGTCTCACATTTGCTGAACTTGTGATGTCCTCTGTGCTCTGCCAGAATTTCTGGGAGGATCTGTGGCAATTATAAGGAAACCCACCTAGGGACAATATCATTCCAGTGTAAGAAGACTGGTATGTATGCAGCCACTTTAGCAGCTCCGTCTGCTATGAAAGCAAATGAACTCAAGAGCAGACAAGAACTGATATGTGAAGTTAGAGTATAAATCTGACTGCATAAATTAAAAGGACGGGAATGCAATGGATTTTGAATAGGTTCTTTCACATGATAGTGTTCTGGAATCAGAAAGCAGACATTGCAGCAAAAAAGCTTTACAGTGTTCTGAAATAAATATTAGTATTTTTCTTAGCACAGAGGAGTTAAATGAAGTGGCAAATCAAAACACCTATATGTATGCATATACATTAGTTAGAGATAGAAAGTGTGGACAGTAGTGAAAAGGGGCTGATATGGAATATTGACTGATACAGATTATGGACAAAACATTAACCGTGTGTTGCAAGTTTTCTACTTTCCCTAATCCAGCTTCTTTCTGGGCTAGAACTGTCAGATACATGAAGGTCTGAGCTTCCAACTTGGAATTTCAGCTTCCCTAAGCAATGCCCTGCACATCACTTTATGGAAACGGTCATGAAATTGTGGGCCAATGCTTTCCTGAATCAGCTGAGAGCCTGCAATGAAAGGGCCAAGGGAAGAACCAAGCTCTTCAGCCAGTCAACTACAATGTAGACAATATCTCTGCAGAAATCACAGAAGCAGAATAAATTAGGATGTGTTGAGATCCAAGGACTTCTACAGGGTGTCCAAGAAGCAGCATAATATTACTTTAGGTCACTGCAATAATGAGACCAATACCGATGCTTGTAATAGTAACTCCATGCCTGGTCCACAAGTGACTTAGGACTATTTATAAAATTACTATCCATATGCTATGAAAGTAGCCATGTCCCAGAGTGTTTATAGTGAACATTATTTTTTTGCCATTTTCTTCAATTTTTGGTTAGAATTTGTATAGTTTATCTGCAATTTTAATGAAATTATTTAGCTTTTCTGATAATCTGTTATGATTCCTGTTTTTAATTTTGTAGGTGTTAATCTGATATTGAGCAACTGAATATTTTAAGCTTCAGTTGTCTTATACTAGTATAATTTCAGTGATAGCTCTTCTCAAGTTTGTTCTTTCACATTTATTGATTGCAGTATATTTATGAAAGAGTTCTGAACTGTTTTTCTTTCACTAATAGCATAGATCAAAAGCACTGAAAAATCTAGTAAAATTTGGTTTTCTTCTTAAAATTGAATTAAGGAAGCATGTTTTCACTATAGTGGTACCTCTAATTCCCTATAAACTCAATGTTTATTATGACATTAGGAAAAGGATATTTTTGGTGCTACTAAGGTTTGATTACAGCTTTTTCTCCCCCAAGCAATTACTTCTGAAGCATTAACAAGTTTCCTCTGGGAAGCTGTCCTCTCTCAGCTGGCCAGTTCTTCTCTTGCTCACCTGATCCAAAGCCTGCTGAGGTCGATTTCCATTCCTTTGACTCAGATCACTATCCATGTCTCCCGATCTTCTGTGTCACTGGAAATTATTCACCCTCTGTCTTATTAAATTTCAGCTGGCCTTGGCTATGGGCCTGCTCCAAGGCTTGCCTTGTCAGGATGCTTATTTACTTTCACCAAAACACCAGAAGTAGTTTAAACTGAAAACACACCAGTTAGGAGTTTCACGCAAAACATTCCAACATTCTAAATGAAAAGAATGTTTTAAAAGAAAAATATAGAACTCTGATGCAGTTCAGTGTGTCTCTGCCATCAATAAAGGATACAGCTAGTCATTTCATTCAAAACAAAACACACAGTCTTTCTAGATACCCTCCCTGATCAGACCACCAAAGCACTTAGCATCTCTCTTTTGCCCACCAAATATTTTTATGATTTTCCACAAGAAACACACAGGCCAAACGCTAATAACCACTCTGAGAGGATGGGAGTACATCATGTCTCCAGAAACCATGAAAATAAAATAAATCATTAGAGGAACAAAATTTTATATGGCTTGTTTCTTAAATTACGTTTTGCTATAAAGAAATGATAAACAGGAGCATGAAGCAAACTAAGGAGCAAAGAGCTATTCTTGCCTAGATCTTGGAGACTGTTATTATCAGAAAAAAGCAATCTTCAGAAGCAGCCAAGAGGTTTAAGAGGACCAGCCATGGCCTTTAGAAACCCTTTCCCTTTAAGAACAGAATGTCAACATTAGAGACTGTTTCTATACTAATAAACAACACGCACGATTTTAACAATGAGGGCAGTTAATCACTGTGGTATCTTATCTGGGGATGAACAAGATTCCTGTTACTTGCACTCTTTAAATCAAGACTTCACGTATATCTATGAGTCTAGCAGTAGAAAGGCAGAGTTAGTACAAATTAATTAGGCCAATTTATCCAGCTTTGTGGTAGGGTAAATTATCCCATTCTGAGCTCAGCTAGACTGCTCTCTGTCCCCACCAGCTTATTTAAAATTACCCTATGTATCTTTACTCTTCCCTGTGGTCTCCAGCGTAGAGGTAACATTGCTGACTTTTCTATAAGAAGTATTAAAGCTCAGATGGATATTATGGGCTCCATGGAGAGATCACTGGATGATGCTCATAGCCTGGTAGACAGTCCCTTTCTAAAGAGTACGCAGATAAAATAAAAACACTTTCAGATATCAGCCCTATAACAGAGATCACTTGGCAATATGGATAAAAAATTTCTTCCTCTGTGACTGGCTGGCTTTGGCCCCCCCAACCCCCTATTCTTGTTTGTGAACCTCAGACTACATGGGGAGTCAAGTATCAGGACCCTCCTGGTTTGCTCTATTGTCAAGATTCACACAGAAGCAGCTTTCTTTGAAACCACTGAGATGTACTAACATAAATGCTCGATGCCTTATTGCACTTCCATCCTAACCAGAGTGTCAACCACAACCTGAGAAGATTCTTTCTACCTGTGTTCCCCCTCCACATGGCAGAATAAACTCCCATATCAGTATCTGTTTCTATTATTAAACTCCGGATATTCCCCCCAGCACTCTGTCTCCTAATACTTGTCCTTGGCTACCCTTACAAACCTGTGTGCAAGTTTTCTGCCTTTACTGCAAGGGGCTGAGCCCAAGAATCGTGCCTCACTGGCACAGCAGGCACTTCATGAGTGGCAACATTTCAATCCCACTTTATGATTTGCCACCAGAAAGCCAGGCACACACACTGAAATGCTGCCCGTGCATTACCACAGTGTCCTCCATAAGAAAACATGGATTTCTGCCACTAGACAGACACAGAAACTAGTAAGCTATTCCCTGCATTCTTCTATCCCCCTGGGCACCATGTGTGAGGGAAACCATTGATGCTTGCCATCAGATAGACACACGGACTAGTAATAAAATACCCATGATTCACTGCATTTTTATTCCTTAGGGTGCTTCTGAAGAGGGAGCTACTGATTTCTTACTTATGTTTAAATGATTTGTGAAGGGAAAAAAAAATTTCTATTTTATAGCCCATGCCTTTAGCCATAGGGGAAACTGTTTTCTGCGAGTTCTGTATTTTGTTTGATAGATAGCTTTCCTCTAATTACTTATCTTTACTTCGGTTGTTTTTTGGGAAGCTAAAGTTTTCCCTAATCTTGTAATTTTAATCCATTAAAAGTTGCTACCTATTGGGTGAAACATCAAAGCCCTCACAGTTTTTTCATTTACTCATTTCAGTGGGAGACATTCCAGCATGAGAAACATAACCTTTAATGCCTTGTCATTTATAACACTGTAGCCTGCTCCAGTACATGCAATTATATGATAGTGCCCTACCCTAAGGATCATGAAAAAGGCAAAGAAGGTGAAGAGAAAGAGACACACCAAGTAGTTTTCCCAAACTCACGCAGAAAATCTGGCAGAGCCAGGCAGAAACCAGATTCTCAGGATCTCTGGTTCAGTGCCCTGGTTACTAGATATGCTGCCTCTCAGACCTTGCCTAGCACCTGGATATAGCAAGCCCCAGCATGTTTGCATGTGAATTCTCAGGGGGAAGAATGGCCAGGATCTCCTCGACCTACCACCTCTGTGCTAGGGGAGGCCACAACAGTCCTTGTCCTTTGGAAACAGGAGGACTTACAGGTTCTGCCCTTAGCCAGGGATGGGTTTGGACACCATGGAGATAGGCATAGCACAACAACCTAAATAAAGATAGAGGTCTCCACCTTCAGCCAGCAAGGGGAATCCTATCCCCAAGACAGACTGGAGCCACATCATTGTCTAATGCTCTAGAAAGCACAACACCCCCTGGAACTTCCACGGCAGGGTCCTCACCACAGGGCATATTTTGGTGAGTGGTGTGAATATGGCCCTTCTTCACCATTTCCTTTCCATATTAGTCACATTTAGTCTTGCTCCACTTTCTGCCTCTGGAAGCCTAGCGTAAGTGCTGCATCTGGTCAGGGGAGAAAGCAAGCATAGCATTTTCTGTAGGCAAGTATCCACAGCTCAAAACCACCTAATAATATGTCTCAGTTCTTCCTGACTTGGTAGTGTCTGCATTGGAGAGGCCAACGTTTGGAAGAGAAGGAATTGGCCAGGACAAAAGTGCATTGGCAGAGCTCTGGGGAGGCACTCACGCAAATCCTGCCCACACTACATCTGGATCCATCCAGGGCTTTCATGATCACTGGATTTGCCAATCTTTTTTTAAAAACAAACAATCAATAAAGGGAGAGAAAAAAATTAAGTAACTGCTTGGCCTGAAGCTTGTTGCTACTCAAGAACTTCCCACATTGTGCTAAGTGAAAGTAAAGCGGGAAGTGTGCTCTTCTGGGGTCCAATTCGCACCCAGGTTCTTGGCCTGAGCAACATCTGTTCTTCCAGGAAAGCTCAAATGCTTAGATGTGGCTGGTAAGCTCCTAAAGTTGGTTGGGCCAAACAAGCAGAGTTCAGGGCTGAGCTGGCCGAGAGGTAGGCTGATTCTGTGCATTTCTTGGTGAAAGGTTGCTGAGAGAGTCCTTCAGGAACCCAAGCTGGAAAATAAAGCTGTTGCTCATGTAGGGAAGTCCTTCTGAACATCAGCAGCAATGTGGCAGCTTGCAGTCCAGCAAGCGGAATGCCTCCACCTAGATCTGTACATGTGGAACTTGCTTTCCACTTACTAATATCCACCACTGCCACTGCCTCTGCAGAGGTAAAAAGCAGCCCTGAAATCAGCATCTGCAGCATAATGTGTAAGGAGGAAACTTATGAGAGCACTATGGTTGTTCTTCCTGTATTTCTCCCTTGCCTGCACAGGCAACGAACATCCAGGCTCCAGTTCTCCCAGTCAGTCTTACCAACCTTTAAATCCTCTTTGACTGAATTAATCCAGACTAACTTATGAACCACCTGTGTCAACTTAGCAACAACTGAAAACATCAGGGTGTTATCAACATTCTTCTCATGCTAAACCCAAAACACAGCGCTGTACCAGCTACTCAGAAGATAATTAACTCTACCTCAGCTGAAACCAGGACACCTGCCAACCGTTCACTCTCACTTCAGTGGGTACAGCCTTATTTGCATGAGGCATAATCAGCTTGTCTTTATGGGAACTGGACATTACAATAAGCAGTCTTCTGAAGAAGACCTCTTATGTGCAAATTATTAATTCAAGGTAAAGATCTAGAATCATCCAAGAGACACAGAGACTGCCTAAAGCAGAGGTACAGATTCTGGAATGAGCAGCTAAACACCTCATTAACTGAGCTTCATGCCGTTTAGTCTGAGTGACTGAATATTTCCAACACAATTGAAACTGTGGTTCTCTGAATTAATGTTATTTTTAATAAAAGGAGGCGTTAAGTTGCCTTCTTTGGTGAGCATTGTGGAATGTTTCTAACTTCCCTACCAGACATGGCTGCGTTTGGGTGATATTTGTGAGGCACTTGGAGAAGAAATGTGCTATATAAAATTGGAGATTATGCCAAACCTCAGTGTTGGATTAATATGTCTGTGTGAATTCAGAGGATGAAAAGCCACCTTCCATTTGATGGCAAGGTGTCAAATTCCACATTAGTGTAAACTGATGCAGACAGTTAATTATAAAAAAAGTTATTCCAGTTGTACTGACAAAGAATCTGACCCTGGTCCATTTGCCTGAAATGAAGCAACCAAAATCCTGGGTCTGACCATGCCAGAAGTGTGTATTACAACTGATGTCTAGATCCTAGCTTTGCTTTTTGGGCCCTTTTTAATGCATCTTTTTATAGTGATGATATATTGCTATATGAATGCATTGCAGCACATGCTAGTAAAGTCACAAATCAGCAGAAAGATGCTTTATAAATGATAGAATTTTAAGTGTATTAGATTTTTTCAGACATTTTGTATGTTCACCCGAAATTGCAGAGCAAGCACATATGCTAGTTCAAAGTAAGAGTAAGTTTCTGTTCAAAACTAAGGAATGAATTTTGTGTCCTCTCAAATTCTACGTATCCCTCCCATGATTTGGTAAATGGTACTTTGTGAAAACTCTCTCTCTGCTAGTGCATGAAATTAGGCCACTGCGGTCCAGTCCAACAGCACCGATTCTCCTTTGATCAAGAAAGAACTGAGCATTGCACTAGCAGTAATACCTCAACCCAGATCCCTACTGCTACAGAGGACACAGCAATACAGACTACAGCAAACAGAACTGCAGGACCATTTTCAAAGCAGTTTCAGTGTCTCACTGGGAGATTTTTGCTGGCTAAATTAGCAAAATTCAGAGCATACATTAGGTCTGTGACTCCAGTTAATGAGTCCTTTGTTTTATTAGATGAATTGGTAAGGAGGGTAATTTTCTAATACATCTCTCCTAGCAGAGTAAAATACCCACCACTGAAAACAGCCATAGGCGATCCATTATTTTTATATTACCCATGCAAGTTGCTCCTTACAAATAATGAACACTCATAACTAAGTGCTGCTCAGAAGAATAAATGACTAACCAGATTTTATCAGTACACAAGCTAAATTCAATGATTTATGAAGAAATCTTGGTCCCGTCTAATGGAATTTTCCCAAAATAAATTCATGTAAACAACTTGCCACAAAGAGGCAGTCAGTGCTAGTTGGTATGTGTAAACAGCTTTAACAGTTGAGAATATAATCTCCTTGACTGCTGGGCAGTCTGGGGAGATTCATGCAGAGTCTCCGTTCAGAAAACCACCTTTGGCTCTGATCCTCCTGACATCATAATGCCACCCATTTCATTAGTTTTTAGTAAATGTTAATATCATCATAGACAGGTAGAATCATTTTGCCTCTCAAATCCAACACATGAATTTTTACAGTCCTCATCAGAATCCCAGGATGAGAGTCATGGTAGGACTAGTGGGAGGAGGTAAGGGAGACAGAAATGGAAAAAAAAATCCAACTCCTGAATAAATGTATCACACTGTATTCGGTTTCCAGTGGTGGATTACCAATACCTTTTTACGTGTTCCTAGAATCAAGCTGAAGGTAAAATGTGGTCATATTAATGTGTTGCAGTCATTCTTAACATGTTTTCAGGGGAACTCCTATTCACATGGTCTCTAACTATACAGTGAAGTCAAATATTTAATAAATTATCTCACTGATGTTAGTTAGTCCTGTTAGGAGATAACACTGAGAGCAATGTATGTAAACTGATCTGTGTGTGTGGCTCAAACTGATTTGGACTGGTTCCCAACCAACCTAGAGCACAGCTCTTCTAAACTAAGCCAAGCCATTTTCAGTTTGCATCATTATCAGAAATATTTCCTTCTCTGCCTTAATTCATACTCAAAAGCAACACATCACAGTCAGCATCAGTCCTATTAGAATAAGGGCAAGCGGGCAGGCTGGCTGAGTACCCAAACTGCAAAGACAGCTTTTTCTAATGACTATTCATAAATATAGCATCATTAGCAGTTTCATGGGGATGATAGCTATGGTACAGCATGTTCTATTGCTCAGTGGAAGAAGAAATCCTGCACCATACACACAGATTTTACAGGCACTAATAAGTACCTTTTTTAGATTTGTAGAACTTTCAAGGCTTTTCACAGCTAATATTTCTACATTAGCCTGATCTCTCAATATGTCTGCTAGACAGATGAAGACTGATGTTTTTTTAAAAGGGACTAGTGATTTTGCATGCCTGTTCTGAGTTGCCTAACTTGAGCCAGCCCTGAGAACAGCCTGATAGTTTGAGGATTTCCAAAAATCAGTTCCTTTGAGGTGCCTCAGCATAACACCTCATCAGTCTCTCCTCAACTCTAGTCAGTGACAAAAAAAAAAATCCCCCAAACACTCCTTGCTCCTGAAGTCACTGCTGAAGTTGGACAGGGTGCTTTCTTACAGAGACATAAGATTTAATTTGCAACCGAAGCCAAATGCTGCTGTTAGCTGGTGATTACGATCTCAGCCTGGAGCTGATCGAAGTGGTTCCTGTGACTTTTATCATGCAACTCTAAGTTCAGATCAGTGTGAATGAGATCAGTATTTACTTCCTATGTCTCAGACGGCTGTCTGATCATCTCTGTCATGTAACTTGTGAGCTGTTTTGGACTACAGTTTCTTGACCAACAAAATTTTGTTTCAATTTTTAGGTTGATTTGGTTAAAACAAAAGGAAGTGTCTCTGGCCAGTTGAATTAAAGGATAATATCCATCCATGGCTTTTACATTAGAACAGTTTTGTTTTGAAATAAGAATAGTTTAATTCAGTCATTGGCACAAAAATAACACCAGTATCAGATAATGGAGACTTCCTAGGAAAGATATACCTGATGTCAGACAGCCTCATAAGCAGGCTGGCAGCCAGTTCTAATGGAAAAACAGTCTGTGAAGAATTCCCAGCATATTATATTCCCAGGCTTTTTAGAAGCTATTTTCTGGTTAATCAAAAAACAGAAGCTATGTCTTCAGCAGATATAGAATAACATCCTTGCTGAAATACAGCAGCTCAAGATCTGGCCCACAGCATGAATTTAAGATGTTTAGCTACACTTGAATCCAATTCTTTTTCTACCCACCTAGCTGTAATCAGGTGTGACAGCAATTGAAGTCAGTATGTTCACGGCTGTGTGAATGAAATGGGAATCAAGCCAGATCAGAATGACAGTGATTTACAATAACTTTGCAGGAATGGATCTATCACTAAGGCATCAGAGAAGCCACACCTCTCTGCCTTGTCCATACCCATGGGCACGTACCCACTAGCCAGCTCATATCCTACAGCTCACAGGACTGCTAATGGAGTGGGATCAACCAGCCCTCAGCAGCAAGGCATGCAGCGAATACAATGGGATCAGTGCAGATAGGCTTAAAGCATTCTGTGCAAACATGGATTAATCTACAAAAGAAGTTAATGAAGCATGAAATGTGAGTGGCATTTATGCAGCATCTGGGCTATATAGAACTATAACTGTGATACCTTTGAACTTCCCTTCTTAGAAAGCTCTTTCCTAGTCTCCTCTTTATAAAACATTATTTGAGGTCATATATATATAGAGAGAGAGGCATTGTACGCTGTTGAGAACTGCTGGTGATGTGCAATAGCTTAGTTTACCAATACAACTATTTCAATCCTCTTACGGACTATTTGTCAATCTTAATATAATCCTGGGAGATAAAATTTATAACTAGCTTTATGCATAGGATATACACAGAAATAGCACCATTCTCCCAATCATATAGGATGCTGCTTCCATAAATAATGTGTTGGACAGCACTTCGGTCAGTGCATTGCAAAGGAAAGCAGGATGTATCCATGCTTTTCCTCCTGCCTTCACTCACTCTGTCAATCTAGACAAACTGTTTAATCTCCTTACACCTTATTCTAGTAATCTGTAAAACAGTTATTCTGAAGCTTAATTACTATTTGTGAAGCATTCAAGAACTTCAAATGAAGACTGACATGGAAACAGAAAGTATTGTTGCCTGCTCCTTTGAAACTTTGGGGCTCTTTATTAACCATTAAGAGGGTCCAATTCTCCTCTTAATTACCTCAGCCTTATTTCACTACAAGTCTCCAAAGTAATTATTTATGTTGTTGTAATGAGAACAGATTCAGGCTGAGGTTTCCTGCTTTCAGAATTGACTAAAGATCTTTCAGTTATGAGGGTAGTTCAATTTTAAGCTGAAATGGCCAGCGTGTTTCCCCAGCTGGTTATTCCACACACCCTCCCTATTCCCCTTCCTTCCCAGAATTTTGCTCTGCTCTCTTTTTCATCTAGCAACAGATTATTGTGGCAGTTCACCTTCTCACAGTGTATGTCAGGCTTTTACCTAGTCTGAGCTTATACCACTTTCAAAATTGGGTAACATTTCTCACATCTGGAAATGGTCAGTAGCAGGGGATACAATTCTCAGCTGAAGTATAAACTTAAAATTTTGTATAGTATAGTTTATAGTATAAAAGTTTGAAGTATAGTTCCAGTAACCATCTCTGAATTGGACCTTTGCAATCTACAATTCATGGTGGTAGAGGACTCCATGATATTCAACACCTCTACAGGGCAACTTGGGATTTTGGTATTTTCCACTTAACTACCATTCAGATGTGCCTGGCACGTAAGTCCCCAACTCCCTAAGATCTTTCGATATCTCCAGCATAAGCACTAGTGCCATCTTCATATGTAGACTGTAGTCAGCTTGAAAACTTGACAGTCTTTGGCCATTGGTGTCCCTTGCCACAGTGCATGAATAACTTTCACAGTGAAACCTCTTCTCTCTAGACAGGAATGCTTTTATTCTTGCTCTTTCCATCATAACTTAGCCTGAAGCTATTAGTAAACTAATGAGCAGTAATATTTTCATACAGAACACTTTTTGGAGAAATCCTCCTGTTTATACTTCCTAGGGGCCATTCCTGCAGCCCTCTCCTGTATCAGAAGTTCCACTGACTGGTGAGCAGGCTACAGAATTGTGCCCTTTGTGTGTTAGTTTTGGAATAAGCTAACAGGTCTACACAGCTCACTGCTTGGTGTGTTAACCTGATTATGTTTGACATTTGAGGTCAGCAAGATCATTGGAAATGTCCCATTGATGATCTTCTGAGGAGTCTCAGAGTTTTCTCCCTGACAGCCGGTTGTTAAACTGCCTATTGTAGATGCCATAACCAGATAGGAAAGAAGTATCTTCCTGCAAACACGGCCCCTGTGACTGCTACTTTGTGTAATTGCTCCTTACATGCACACATTAAGTGTCTTGTTTGTCTAATTATTGAGATGGCACCAAAAACTATTAATAGCTATAAATTCACAAACATTGACTCTCTATCTGAGCTAGTGAGAAGATCAAAGCTGCTGTGTTTTACATAGGTAGTTGGATATACTAATGTCACAGGAAAGGGGGAAAACAGTCTAAAAAGATCAGCAGAAAACAGCATATGCAGCTTTTAATACATGTCCTTCTCTTACAGGAAGAATGTATTTCCATACCTATGCTATTGTATTAGGGATATTTAGATCAAATCCTAAGACACTGCAAATTGTTTAATTTCATTTCAATCCCACTAGCAAAGCAGCCACCAGGATCTCCAGAATAATTAGGTTATTTTAAAAGTTTGGAAGTGCAGCAGAAAACTCATATTGGTTTTTTTCCCTTTTTTTTTTTTTTTTTCTCTTTTTTTTCCATTCACCTCCAGATACTTAAGTCCTTATGGAGTGCTTGGGTCTTATTATCAAGCTTTTCCCTGCAAGTAGAAGGATCTTCCAAAATGAAAGCTGAGATTCTTGTGCACCCACATGAGACAGGACTTGGGGCTCTAAACAATGCACCAAATATTGCTAGACTTCCAATAACATGGCAAGATTTACCAACACTGTATTGATTTCAGCTGAGTGATGGTGATTTACACCAGGCCAGACAGTTTCCCCTGGTTTGTCCATGAAGCAATAAATTTGATTCTGCTCTGCACCTATACAGTTCCGTAGGCCAGATACTGTTTACAGCTGCACATATATGAACACGCTCACAGATGTTGTGGCACAGTGTGTAAGACTTGCTCTCCTGGCCTTCTCCTCAGGCCCTCGCTGCCTACCTGAGCCTTGGGCATCTCACCTGTGCCAGCTCCATGCTCCCTCACATCACATGCAGCCAGGCTAGCTGGCCTGCCATCCACTTCCCCTGAGCTCCGAGGTGCAAGACCATAGCATAACGGAGATGCTCTGGCACTTCACCGTAACTGGGGAAACCTCTGTCCCCAACTTCAGGCACAGCAGGAGCTCTCTTGCCTCGGGGATGCCGTGAAGCGGAGTCTGTTGTGAGCAATACACAGGACCATGCTGGTGCTCCTCAGAGCAAAGACTGGCCCTACACATTTCTACATGTCAAATAGGTATAAGCCAGAGAACTCTCACCTACTACAAAAGCCACCAGGGCCCCAGGAAAGCCCTGTGTGGGCGGTTACAGCTGGCCACGGAGTGTCGCTGTTACCCCAAATTTTGGAGCTGACCACTCATCTTCCGTGCTACAGCACGAAGCAGGTAAGAACGCAGAACAACTGTCCCTTTAAAAAGGGAAAAAAAAAAAAAAAATTTGGTATCATCTCTTTCTCTCTCCTTTAAAATGCCCAACTTTTTCTCCCCTGTCCTCCCCTCCTCTTTTCTCCTGGGAACCAGGATTCCTAAGCTCTGCTTGGAACCAAAGTTCAGATTTTTTGGCAGCGCAAACAGACTCAAATGAGAGCTAAATTAAACCTTTTCAAAACTTCCCCAGCCAGCCGGGTAGCAGACAAGAGGCACATTCCAGGACCATGTGGGAGATCTGAGCACTGAGGCAGACAGCAAAGGTGATGCTTTCGGCTTTTGCAGAGGTGCCAATCCGTCTGTGCTGGCCCCATCACAGCCTGCGCAAGGGTCAGTGCTACTGTCCCCACAAAAAGAAAAATTCCTCGCAGATATTCTCCTGGCCAGGCTAAACATTTGTTGTCGATTCCAAAAAGGACAGTACAGCAGTGGAGCAGCACACTGGGATAACAGTGTGGGTTTACAGAAGTTTAGTACAGAGGACAGTGAGTGGAAGTAGGTGTGCTTTCTGGTAAAGCTGCAGTATTTGTGGATAACAGAAGGCCACACGGAAGAACCCAGTAGAATTAAGCACCCCTTATCCCTCTCTGATTTTCTGTTCAGTTCTGCTCCAGAGTGTACAGAAGGCAACGGAAAGGTTTCCTGCTGGCTTTACGGACAATGACATTCACTTGCCATTTCTTTCCTTGTCTTTCTAAAGCTGCTTTGAAGTATGGGTGAGAAGCATGTCTAACAGAACAGGCTTGGGGAGGGAAACAGTACAAAATTCTGTTTCTAGCACTGTGCTGACCTTCTGCTGGGAATGCTTGGAAAACTTCAGCTTTGGGGAATTCTACATTTTGTCACAATTTCATAACAGTAGGACATTTCTTTGGAAAAACTAGAAAGTACTGATTTTTCTAAGCTTTAAACCAAGATTTTTTCCCAATATAAGGGAAATGGACTCATTTCAACCATTTTTTCCCCATCATTTTGTACAAACTGTTACACTGAAATGTTTTTGAACAGCGAAATGGAAACATTTAATGCAAGTAAGATCTGGTTTCATTGTGCGTGGGCCACAGCCACGTAACACTGACTGCCATTGAGGTACATCTGGGTGCACCAACAACAGAGCTGGCCTATGTTATTTTCATTTTCTGTTTTTCTATGAACATCTAGGAAGAATCACCATGACTGGTCTCTAAAATGGGCTGGACAAGCATCCGACAAAGAACTTAGGTAGAGTTCATTCTGTTTCAGAGCAGGCAGAGGGACTGAACTAGACTCTTTAGGTCTATGATTCTATGGCAACACCACAATCTCTGCAAAACTGTATCGTTTGTTCCCAGAACCATAAATCTACCCTGGCATCATTGGAAACTCAGTGTTGGAAAGCTCAGTTTAATTTCAGATTTATTGCAGTAATCAAAACTGAACAAAATCAGCCCAAGACTAAGCCTCCTACCTGAACCTGTGACTTGTAGAGTGAAAGTTGCTTGAATTTTCTGGTACTTACAAATTCCTACTGGATCAGAAATGCCACAATCATTTTATGTCTTCGCTTTCAGTCGAACTGGAGTCAGAGCTGTTGCCCCGGACAAACAAAATAAACTCCTGGGTCTTAGTCTGTTGGCTGATGATGAAGGCATAGCAGAGTATACTCATTTTTGTCAAGTTATCTGATGTCCTCATGTAAATGAAAAATTGCAATGTCAGGCAATGACTGAGCCATTCCTTCTGTCAACATTAATTTCTACTCTATCATTCAGTGTTTTCCTTGATGGTCCCTACCAAAGTCAGGGAGGGCAAAAATGTATGCAATTCAATGACTGACCTCCAAACCCACAGAAGTGTTGTCCTTCATGTGTAAGGACTAAGATTCTGTTGACTAGTGGGGCCTTGAATGAATAAAAATGGATTTACTTATTTTACTCAAATTCACTGGTCTAACTATAACTGACATCGCAGTCAAGTCCACATGCCATCACTGAAATTTTTACTATTGGGGTACCAAAACACTAAATAGATACTGGACCCCTAATCAGTATGTCCAAACTAACAAGCACCAAAACACTGGCTAGTCAAAACTGACATATCACTGTTTTGTCTTAAAGCCACCTAAAATTTTAAACTACATTTTAAAATCTAGACGTTTGAATTTTACTGCATTTAAAGCAGACAATTGAACCATTCGCTGTAAAATGTATCTAAAGAGTTTATACCTTCCACTGGAAAAGCACTGGCCAACCCCTTAGCAAGATAAGAATCTAATTATATACATTTAAAGTGACATTTAGAGGCCTCAGTACTTTTCATATTTGATCTCAGATCTTAGAGCTGGCATCTGTTTCTCCTTTTAGTTAAGAAACTGAAAGACTATTTACATATTCTTAGAAGTATATCTCCAATTAAATCTTTTTCAGAACTGCACTCTCAACATTTCATATTAAGTTTCTTGGCAGACAACTATCTTTTTCTTTAAGAGATTTATTTATTCAGTTGCATACTTTTTTTCATCCTTTGCCTAGGCACTTGGAGTCTTCGGCCTCACCATCCTATAATTAAATAAATGACCCTACTATAGAAGTTTTAGACCTCTGTGTCAAAATGTCTTCTTCCCAGTTCATTTATTTATCCAACTTTTTACTGATGTGGCTTCATCTAGTAATTGCCTTTCTAACACAATCTGCAGCAGTAGAGTGGAGTAAATTTAATCATTCATTTAGAAACATGTTAAAGAACAATATCCAAAACAAGAAATCAGCTCACTGAATGATAACAAACTATTTCTACATTTATCATTCAGTGAGAAGGAGAGGTGGGTGGGGAAGACAAGAGAAACAGTGAAAATACAGACCGGCTGAGGACTTGCAGAAACTGTGACAGCCCTTTAACAATTCCTTCTTTCCAAAGCGTAAGGAATAGTTCCTACCCCCAAACTGTAGGTAGAATTCCCTATTGCCCAGTTTCCCTAATCAAGTCTGGATATATTTTCTATTTAGTTTTCAGATGATGTAGTTGTCTGCCCAGGTGTCTCCACATAAGACAAATTAGCCAGACATCAACTCTCTAGCATTTCACTGACCCCCTTCAGAGGGCAGATGAACAGAGGCATATTCTCTCTTTCTCTAGATATCTGACAAAAGGATGTCTTTTGCAACAAGCCTGGAAAACCACCAAATCTGGGCTCCTTTGGACTAGGATAGGAAGCAGATTCCAGAATATTTCAAACTCCTCATAAAAGATACTCTCTCAGCACCCTCTGAGTAATGGAGCAGGGCAGATTCCTCCCCCCCAGCACTGCTGTTGACATCAGCACAAGTAAGACTCACTGGATCCTTCCTTAGTGGCACCACTGTGAATCTCATTGACCTCTGAGTTATTCTTCTTCTGCTTGAAACTGGAAACCAGTTTACCAGAGACAGATATGCAAGATTTAGTATCTGAATATAAGAAGAATAAATAGAAGCAGGCTTTGGCCTGTTAGATCTAAATTGTATTTCCTTACTTGTTATAGTAAAACATTAAATCCAAGCCTACTGTGAGTAAAACTTTACTGGTATCTAGACCAATTATCTACAAAACACACAAGTGATACTACCTGCACTTTCTGACAGAGAAATAGGAGGGCTGCAAGATTTTTTCAAAAGTATTTTGTGGGACCAGATTCAGGTGTGCATCCTACACAGCTGTACCTCCAGATGGGGCCACCAGAGCTACAGAGAAACTTTTCCAAGCCTGCATCGGGGCACTGAAGACGGTTGTATCACCCATTCCCAGCACGCAACTGTATAGCCTGAACACCTCATCTGCATTTTACTCAACTTTTGCTCTGAATCATTCTCTTTAGGAACCTCTCTCTGCTCACAGTACAGTAAAACTACCATTTTAGTCCTGAAGTTAGACAAAGTGGCTACTTCCAGCCATTCCCCAGCTCCCACTTCATGGGAGCAAGGCAGTCTTTATGGAGATCAGGGACAATCCAGACCCACAAAATCAACTTAAAGCAAAGGCCTTGTCTGTAAAAATCAGATTAAGACCCTATAACCAAAATGCTATTTTGCTACACTTTATAGTTTGTTTTAAATAATTTCTGATTCATATACAGGAGTTGGAAACTCTTGTGATAAAGCACATTGATGGGCTATCTAGAAGCAGAAGGCCTGGAAATTCAGAATTGTGAGCCATCAGTGCTTTAACTCCTCTTTCTTACACCAGTGTCAGTCCAGACTAACTCTGCTGATCTCAGGGCAATTCCCTCTGCATTAAGAATCAGATGAGACTCCAGTCTCCAGTGGAAGACGGAGGCTGTAATTCCATCCAGGGGATGGGGTGTGGTTTGCAGACATCGATAAACCACAGCACATCCCCTCTTGCGGTTCATGATGTCATTGGAATGACTCAATAGAATTGCAGCCTTATGTCAATCTGGGTGTATATTATTCTACTGAAATTAAAGCTTTTGAAATAGGAGCTTATTGTTTTTAATAACTTCAGTTATATAATTCCTTTCTCATGTTAGTGCTTCAATAAACATTTCTCATGTTAAATTTTACTCCAGATCCATCCTTGCCAGTTTTAGGCTCAGAACTGATATATTGGAATAATCCTCTTCGTTTTAAGTCCCACAGACACTGTGCTGTTCACATGATGTCACTCTGGGTATATTCCTTCATTTACTACTGGTGAGTCATTATTATTGTAGCTAATAGAAAAGATTATCTCTTTATTAAATCAAAGGCATGGCATTTTGTTGGTGGTGGTTTGCCTCCTTGATTTTTAACCCTTTAAATTACATGAGTCAGGATTTTTCAGCATGGGCTGTCATCCGTGAGAGGCACATAGCTGCTGCTAGAAGCTTGCCACAGAGTGGTCAGGGAAATTAAGACTGGTATTTCCTCACCCAAGATCATATACAAAAGGACTATGACAGAGCAAGTCACTTGGAGCCAAAGCAGCATGAGTCTTTGGGAGTCTGGATCTTAGTTGCTCTGCCACCTTTCTCTTTTTAAGAAAATAAAATTTACCTCTACCTCAACAGCAGTGTTGTTATTATAATATATTGCAAAGACAGTAGAAGCACTCATAATAAGGTATTAATATAAGTGAAATGATCAGTATTGTGAGAAAAGTCCAATAGGAAACAGGATTACCTTTCTGTGAAAGATGAAGAAATGCTACTCCATAGTTTAAAAAGGCAAATATATTATCACAATAATCTTTTCCAGTGAACAGCTCTCATGCAATAGAAGTTTTTTCAGAAGTCTGCAGAGCTATCAAGAACTAAAAGATCAACTAGAGAAATTAATAATGTCTGCATTTAATATAGGAACTAGCCAGAAACCAGAATTTCTAACAGGAAATGTCAATATTTAAAATTTGTTTTCATTCTGAATTGAAATGTCAGATTTTCACCACAAATAAAGATTTCTAAGACTTTCCAAGATTTGGAATTAGCTAAACATTTTTTATTACAATCATGTAGAAACAATGACATATACTAATCCAATTGAATGTTATTAAATATTTATCTTTACAACCTTAGTATAAAAATAGACATTAATTAAAATTATGAAGTCAAAACAAAATACTTCAACTTTGTAACATTCCTCTCAAAGGCAAGATGCTTCTTTTTAACTTTCCTGGAAAATTTTGCCAAAATTGATACCTTCCCTGGAGAAACACTTCAATTTTAGTGAAACTGCATTGATCAACAGAAAACTGCTCTGTCAAAAAAATTTCAAAGAGCTCTATTTAATTTAAACAGTGATCATTGCTGTGATAGGAACAAAAGCTGTCCATTTGCACTACTGCAAGAAGAATGATTCTAGAAAGTAGCTTGTAGACCTGTGATATCTCTTTACAGTAATCCTAAAGTCTCCATGAGTGGCTGGTAAGAAATGCATTAAACAGCCTGCCATCAATCGTGGCTTTCTCTGTTTTAAAGCAAAAGATGCCAAGTCAGCCATCACCTTAGAGGAAACAGCAGCTGCAGGTAGAACATACAAGATTAAATGAAATCTTACTGGCACATTTCCTTCTCTTATCTACCCTGTCACCCGTTATCAGACAGTGGATTATAATAAAGAACACAAGCTTGAAACACAATTATCCATGGATGTGTTTGAGGACTCACAAATCTGCTAATGTTACTAACAAGCCGAGTTACCCATTGCAGAATGCATCAGCACTCCAGACGAAGGCTTAACTGTTAATGAAACCTAAATCTCAGCTCCAGAGATAAGTTTCAAGCTTCTTGCAGCTTAAACCTGGAAGCCAATGCATCACGGAAATTTTTAAGAATTATCTAAAGAACAAGTAATGTTGGTAAGTTGCCATAATTAAATCTTAGATCCCTCAGATGTGAAATCAGCTAAGCAGCAAGACATTGTCATTGAAATTACGTCTTATGTTTTTGTTACAGCATGTCAAAATCCATCATTAAAATACTGCGACAATGGTATCAGAACCAGGGTTTTAATGCCTTTAACAGGAAGGAATAAGCTTCTGGATTCACAATCCTAACTGTATCCTAACAGCAACCAGTGTCAGTCAAAGTCAACAGCTTTGAAGATACAGGTCCTCAATATGATGCCACTTCTGTAACTAGGAGCCAGGAAATCCAGGTTTACTGCTGACTTCTGTAACAGGTTTCCTTTATGCCTATGGAAGGGCCTTTTCTCTTAAATAAAACTTACCTTTTATAATTATATTGCTAAGTTATGCTATTATAAATATTCTTTACTGTTATGACACTACTTGGAAAGAGATGCTTGTTTTGAAGTAAGAATGCCATTTTCCTTTAAATAGGTATATATACACCATTTTCAGATGAGCATAAGCTAAACAGGGAAAGAGTAGGGGAAATAAGGCATTCTTATTCCAAAATAATTATCCAGGCATAGATCTGAAATGGGATAACTACAGTGGTATACACAAGCTTTAAGACAAGAACAGACAAGCTTTATGAGACACCTTGGGCCCAGGCCACAAAATACCTTGAGGATTAGGGTCCAGACCTTGAGCTTGACTTGATACTCTTGGAAAGGACAAGTTGGTATTCTCATTGTAGCTGTTACTGAGGAAGTGCATTACAGACAATGTGATCAAGAAAAATCTCTGTCCTTCAGCACTCCATCTGTACAACAGGGATACAGAATGGGGATAATATACATCATACATATAACCACGTTATAAAAGCTTTTTGTCAATCATTTCTGTTTAAGTTGGAAATATCTAAAGATTAATAAGAAGCTCTGTGCATTACAGAAACACAAAGAGATCTTGACAGAAAAGTAATGATACTAAACTAACAGATGCTTTGTTTTCATTAACAAATCAACTGTACTGCACTGAAAAAACATTACACAACAACCAATCATTAGGAGCTATTTTCCCATCTCCTTATTTTACATATATAGAGATCTGTGTGAACATCTACAAAATGTACAGGTAGATGCTACGCTATACTTTCACATACAAGCTTCCACAGATCCAAGCTACTCCCCACTAGAGGAGGGAGAGGAGCAATTGCTTTGGCTAAATGCATAACAAAATCAAAACCACAGTCAGGAGAGTAACATACAATTCTAAATGGAACTTGAAAACTTGAGAAGTCATTTAAGGGAACCACATTAAATGCTAAAATGTTTAATGGGACCCATGTGTCTCAGGCAGAGAAAGAGAGTGAGAGAAATGTAACAGAGGAAATCAAGGAGACAATATGTCTGTGCGACTTGTTCTAATTAGGGGCACAGTGCTGGTGAGGATCATTCATTATAATTTAGTTAAATCTTTAGCATGGCAAAGGCACCTCTGTATAGCAGTATAAAACAAAAGACCCCCAGTCATAAACCAAGTTAAGGCCCATAGAACAGAGGTTAATTTCAGTCATTTGTGAATGCTAAAGGCAGCACATCACATGAATACCAGCACTTCTTTACTACCGCAGAGTTGTGCTCCAGCTAGCAGATGTCTGCAAATTTGGCATGTGGGGGGTGGTACTGGGGAGGGCAGTGGCACATTGTCTCCAACTTGTCTGTCGCTTAACTGAGTGGATCTGTCTGTTTCTTTTACCAGGGGTGGGAAAGGAGTTCAAAGAAAGAATCAAAACAATCCATCCATCCAAGCTCTGGAATATCTGAATTGAGCCCGAATATCACCAAGCACTTCCCAATCTCTGCTTTGAAACAAGAGAACAGACGATGATTTGCAGCAGTTTGGGATGATTTACACACACGCAGCATGTGTAACACTGCAGTGTTATTTTAAAACTTATAAAGCATCAGAAGACCAAATCGGGGTCAGGTTCAGGTTTGCAACACTAGTTTGTGTTGCTGCACAGCATAGCTGCAGAACCAGCTTCAGCTGTGTTTCCCCAGTGCAAATTAGGGGCACAGTGGACCTAATTCACATTGCATTTGCCATTGTGTATTTTAGGAGTAATTCTGTTTAAATATGGGTCAGATTCTTAGCTGGTGTAAAGCAGCTGAGCTGCCTGCATTCCACTGCAGATAAACTAATTCACACCAGCTGAACACTGGGCCAGTGGAATTACATTGCTGTAAATCCAGTGCAAGATCAGAACGGCGTTAACCTGGGTTAGCACTGGTGGAACTGAGAACAGAATTTAACCCACAACATTTTGACACCATTCCAAATATTTGTAAAACCCATATTAATTTTGAGTGTAAATGTGCCAAATTCACCCTGGTGTCATTCCGAGCCCAAAAAATTACACCCTAGGGATAAATTTGGCTCTGCATATTTAATCTAAGTACACGGCATCATCCCAGCAAGGAAAGCAAATGAGCAATAAACATAAGTTTGCTGTTGGATGTTGTCTCCTTACTCCTCAGCTTTCTAGTACATTTTGTTTTTGGAGCTTATTTAAACGAGCAGTTTATGGTTTGATCAAGTCCTAAACAGGAAACCTAAAGGGTTTATAAAACATTGAGTGTTCTCATTACAACTGACCTAAAAAAAAAAACCTCCAAAGGGGCAATCTTCATTTCTATTATACCTGCTGTTACTGTGATGGGAATGTTTTCTAGTGGTTAACACAGACATCAGGGAGTCAGGACTCTTGAGGTCTAACTCTCAGCTTTGCCACTGACTTGTTGTGTGGGCTTGGGGGAATCATTTAAGTTCTCTGTGCTTGAGTTTACTTATATGGTGTGGGACAATTAATGATCGCCAAAGGGCTTTGGGTTCCTCAGATGAAAACAGAAGGGGTAGTGTTCAGAAGTATGACAGGAATGCCCTCCCCTTTTCTATGTGACATTAGGGTAACACACTAATCAAATTACACCATAAAACAGCCATAATCAACATTACAGTACCATAAAAATAACAATACTACTACTAAGACATAAAGATAATAATACAGAGTTATTTATAAAGCTGCTCATTACCATGTTGCCAGGAACCTTAAACACAAATCAGAGTGCATCTTGGACCAAAACTGTTTTTGATGCAAGTGGAGCTCCACTGAATTCCAGACAGACCATGCCCAGGCCATGCAGATCAATGTGACACTACTCAAGTTACAGGGAATTTCAGCAGCTTTCACCAGAAAGAGTTTTGGCCACTTACACAACTCCTTTTCAGACCTCAGCAATAATAAATTATGATAAAGCATGCTGAAAATAAGGCAACTGAGAACCTAGATGAATTGCATCTTCCTGACTCTAGAGCTCCAACCCCTGCAAAACTTCTGATACAAGGTTTTGGGGCAGTGCTCCTCATCGTCCTCTCCCTCAAATACACTGAATATTGTTTTCCTTCCATTTGTGTTGGTATGAGATGGCAAGGCCCATTTCTTCATAGACTGAAGAAATCACGTGTCAACGAATGGAAACAATCTAGGTCATCAGTTCACAATTTAGGTCTCACTAATATTGGGCCTTTTTCCCAGCTCCTCCCAATATGGAACGTACCAGCTAAAGCTGGCAGCACCTGCCCAGGACAAGAAGCACAGGACATACCAGAGGTGGAACAGGGTGCACGGTAATAAGACTGATAAAGCCTGGGTTCATGGTGCATCTGGCAGTGACTTAATACAGGATTTTGGACTAGTCACAGCATAGTCTATTTTAAACTAATTCTGCCTCTGCATCTTTGAAAGAGAGATTATGAGGGCTGATGTCCCCAGAGTATTTCAGTGATGGACCTCACTACTCAACATGTTACTTCCCCCTAGCAGCTACCTACTCATTACTTCATACTGCTGTAACTCCAAGTGCCTGTATTTCCTTAGGCTGAGGCAGAAAAATTATTTCTTGACTGATGATGTTAATTTTTGAGACTTAATGAAAGCAATGACATGAACTTTTCCAGGAATTGTTATACAGAGTATATGATACATACTACACTGCCTAAATGTCATTAAGTGAATGGTTGGATACCGGCCCCAGGTTCATCTACAGGTGTATCCAGGCCAAGATGTTCACCTGCCTGCTGAGTTGGCAAGTAGATCAATTCTAACTTGAAATTACCAAATTTGAATTGACTTGATACTAAAAGTAATTTCAGCACAATAAGTCACACAAGCCTCTCACACAAGGGTCAAAGTAGGCGGCACGAACATGAAGTCTGTGATTCAAAACAGCAGAAATACCAGGGACTAGAAGTAGCCAATTTATCTAGCTACCTGTTAACAGAGTAGAGGAGTGGCACAAAACCTGTTTGAACTACTAACAGTTCCCTTTTCCAAATAAGGTGAATATGCATTAAAAAAAGTTTTAAACTGGGTTCAGTGGGTAAGATTCAAGAAATTAGTTTCATTTCCAGCTTTCCTATTAGGCTACCGCAGAAGTAATTTCTCTCTGTGTTTCATTAACTCTCCTATTTATATAGATTCAATTTTGAACATTCAAAATACCTATATTTCAGACAGCGGAGGAAAAGAACAAGACTAGCATCAGTAGCCTACTCTATCTCCCCACTATCAAGGAAAAGGAAGTATACAGTAAAACTGCCAGATGAACACTCATCTAGCTTCCAAGTGTTTGAAGTAACTGTGCTGGCTGCTCCCCGAGGGATGCGGGGCTGGAAATGACGACAAGGCTGGGGGGGCTGTGACCTCGCTGGCCACTGCCCTGTCCCACAATACCTGAGCAAGTTGAGCAGGGCAGGCCTCCACTAGCAGCCAGCTTCAGCCAAGTGTCCACATCGGAGGAGTCCGTGGTGAGGAGGTCAAGCTGAGAAGCCAAGTCAGGATCAGCTCTGGTGAGGATAACCAGGCTCCGACGTTGTCCTGTGATTGCCAGGCAAGTCCATGGCAATACGGCAAGTCCAAGACCAAGCAGGAAAAACAGTCTGCAAGGCAAGGCCAGATCACCAGGAGCCACAGCCAAATAGAGCCACGATGGACCTGCAGACAGGCACTTCAACAGCATAGATCAATGAAGGGCACAGAGCCCAGAGCTGAGCTTAAATAGAGCTCCTGGACACATGGGCAGGGGAGTGTGGGGAGGCCCCAGGTGAAGCTGGTTGGGGCAATTAAGGCCTGGTAGTACCTGTAAGGCCCTGACACAAAGAACATTTGTCATTTTTTGCTGGGGGAAAAACAGAAATTAGAGCTCAAAGAAAAATAGGATTAGACATTTTGTGTGGGGGAAAAAAGTATGCTTTCTTTTCCCCTAAAATGTAGAAAATTCAGGGATATTTATCAACTCCATAACTGGCTAAGGAACAGCAAAATAAAAAATCTCAAGTTGCTCATAAAAATGTACTGGTATTTAGGACATAAGGACTCCTTAAATCATTTATTATGAATTAAAAATGAATCACTAATGTTTTTTGAACTGTATTTTTAAAGCATTCTTTTGTTGAAGTGGAAAAGGAGAAAAAAAAAAGGTTTCTTTATACTGGCTCCTGTGATAAAAGGTATGCTCTGGTCAGTGGCCTCTGAACTGGATGCAACACTTCCTGCGCAGCTCTGGCCAAATTGAATTCTCCTGAACATGATAATCATGCAAGTTGAATTTGTTAGCGAGATCACTACACCAGCTACATACAGAAAAATCAGTGTACTCTAGACAGTTTACAAATCACTTGACTGGCAAAGTGAGAAGATATAGTAGTATTACAACCTGGTAATGCAACAATACAATAGAGTCTAGTTCCTGAACCTGGTTCATCAAGATACTGGTCCAGAATAAAAGAAAACTGTCGAAGAAAGGGATAACGAGTCCTAAAAGAAAGAAATTGTGAATGAAGATAAAAAAGCCTCAACGTAAAAATATCAACACACAGAGCTGCTTGAGTGAAAAGATCTGTACCACCCAGGAACAAATGTTGTGTTTTCCAGTGTACGAAAGAATCTAAGTAACATTTTCCATCTTGGCTGCTCACAGTGAGATACTCGGTCAGTATACAAAGTGATTCAGTTTTCAAAACATCTGAGAGGAGACGTATGTTAATCGAAATCACTAAAAACCAGGTCACTTCAGATTATGATGCCTAACTACAGTGGGAACCTATCTTTAAGTGTCAGCCTCCGGAGTTACATGTGCAAGTTCAGAGCACAGGTGGGAGGTAATCTCACCTCTTGTGATTTTGGAGAATACACAAAAAAGCCGCGTGGTTAACCTAAGTTTCTACCCAGCTAAATACCATTCCTTTCCATAAGACCTTGCTCTCTCACAAGGTTTGGAAGCACTTTATCAGCATATATGAAAACTGAGGTATAAGAAAATGCTATGATTTAACCATTTTTAGACATTATGAAAGTACCAAAACTGGAAATACAGCTTAGGAGCTTCAGCTTGTGTGCTCTAACCAAGAAATGACTGACACCCTCAGTCACCTTGTTAGCCTGCTTAGTCTTCTGATTTCTTCCCTGTGGCTGACCACCACCATTTGGGGGCTGACAGTGTAATAGTGTACTATTAACCTCTCCATAAGACTTAACGGTTCCAATTTTCAATTATGGGTATCAACTAGATTTCAAATCCAGGGCCAATACCATTGTCCATGGAACAGCCACCGCTATTCTGTCTTATGACATAAGATTTGCCCAGATGGGCTAGAAGAAAGTGCAAACTTTCTGTGTAGCGAGCCACGTTTTGTTGACGTGTAATGCAAAGAACTAAGAGTCAAAAGTCCTAGCTCCAATTCTGCTGAGGACTAGCTGTGTGAGTGTAAGGCAAGACTACTCTATCATTCTTTTTGTTCTTGGTAGACTGACTGATTCTCCTGCTGAAATCCAAGGGAGCCTGAAAGCATTTAACTGCCTCACAAAGATATGTCATGCGATCTAACATTCTGAGCACAGAACTGGGAGCCAGGAGCTTTTAATGGTGCCTGTAGGGATTGGAGCCAAATCACTTAACCTCTTTGCTTCTCAGCTTCTCATCCATAAAAAGAAAACTATGCTTGTGCTGCTGGCTGGGGTTTTATGAGAGTTAATTCATAGACCTGTATGGAAAATGACTCCTCCTCTGCTGCCGAAATGCAAACTTTTTATTTTAAAAACCAAAATATGAATAATTTCAACGGAAACTAAGAGGCTGTAAACAAAAGTTTAAAATTGTGGCTGAATTGTTCTCGAGGGAAATGTATTTCTTCTGCAAAAGCAGATCTCCATTGTGAAAAAGATGGGGCTTTTTCTGGAAATTCAGTTTTCCACTTGAAAACAGTTTTGACGAAATATTTTTGATCAGCCCCAACATAAGTGAGCCATTTTGCACTTAGAAAGTGCTGCGCTTGCAAAATACTTAGCAATCCTCCCATTGACAGCACACTCAGTGCCAAATAGTTGTATTCCCCTTAGCACAGTGAAATCATCAAGTACTTGTGGCTGATTTGCATCGTTTTTAATTTGTTTGAACAAGCTGGGCCAGATCCTCAGCTGGAGTCAATTAGCAATAAAGCCAACGGCGTAACGCCGCTTTGCACCACGGAAAGCCTCGGCTCCTTTTTGTGTGCCTGTGTGCGAGGCCGAGTCCCGGCCCCGCGCCGCGCCGCGCCGCCACACGGCGGCCCCGCCGCCGCTAGAGGGCACCGGCGGCCCGGCAGCGGGGACGACAGCGGCGGCGGCGGC
>JAVKLA010000002.1:33327995-33355219 GCA_034782735.1 Sagittarius serpentarius | reverse complement strand
CGAAAATCGCGCCGCTGAGCTGCTAAGCTGTCAAAAAGTTTCAAACTGCTCCGAGGAGAGGAGCCAGTAGAGCTGCTGAAAAACCTCATTCTGCGAGGGGTGGGTGTTCCCCCCCCCCCCCAAAAGCTGTGGCTGTGGTTGGGAGCCCAGCCCGGAGCGCCGGGGCGGCTGCGCGCCTCTGCCCCAGCGTGCCCGGCTCTGCCGCCGCTGCCTGGAAAGCTGCGAGCCGCGGGGCTGGGAAGCACGGTCTTAACGCATCTCTTTCCTACCCAGTAAGCTCAGCTGATGAAACCACAGTCTCTTCGGTCACTATTTATCTCACAGAACAAATTGCTACATATTTCGGGCTGGCTTGCCGAGCTTTAGCTCAGGACGGTGAGTTACTCACACACGCGTATTCCCATTGAAGTTAACTAGGGAGAGTATTAGCCTAGCGCGAACGTAAGTGGGATGACTGATGTAATGAGCCGCTGATGTGAGTAAGGCATTCACGATCCAGCTTCTAATTATGAGATGCCTGGCTGCTTGGGAAGAAAAGGAACAAGGTTTGTCAGGCCAGGACAGAAAGTCTGTTTAGTTCCAGTATGTTTTCTGCAATTCTTCTCATAGTAGCAAAGAAGACAGAGAGAAAGATTTTGCTAAAGTCTTCCGTAAGTATGGATGCTGACTGTTAGCTGATAGTCATGGGAAAAAAACTCAAGCCCCAAACTATCTGATACTAAATGCAGCCCCTGCCTGCATAAGATGAAGTCTCTCGATGAAGGACTTCCAGCTAAAAGGCTAGAAAGCAGCAAATAAATACATTTTACCCAGGAAACATTTTTCTACTGCCTTTATTCAAGTGCAGTGAAGCCAGCTAGAGCATGGTGGGGTGTTACAAACTTGGGTGCGCAGGTGGAAGGCAAACTGGAGCCTGTGATGTGCACTTCAGGCAAGCAGACTCTGAGGAGAAGCCACCAGCCCAAGCATAAGGGCCGCAGACTTTATTTGACAGCAATTCACCTTCAGTGTCGTGGCCACACAGGCACTGCCCAGGGAGCTGCAAGAATGAGCTGGACTTTTGTCTCTGTAGTGGGCCATGTTCCTTCCTGGTGCTGATCCACCAAATTCAGTTTTCGAACAGCATAAATTTGCTTCACTGGAAGTAACACCGTGAGAGCTCCAGCAAGGGCTTCAACTCTGCCAGGAACTGGGTGTTGTCCCCCAGGCTCTACGGGGGGCTCTGTAGTTGTAAGAATGGATGCGACTGTCCTCCCTTTGCCTTGCAAATGGCATATTGCTCAGGTGGCTCAACATTATCCTCCCAAACTAAAACCAGCAACAATATCCGTTCCCTCCCTCCCAAAGATGGGTACTGTCAAGTACTGAGATCCTGGAATAGATGTGACCATAGACATGCAAAATACACCTGATATGAAATAGGTGGCGTTACGTTCCACCAGGCCTGTAGGCCACCAGTGGCAAACCCAGCAACAAGACGACGACTGGAATGTGGATGTGGTGCGCAAGAGCGTAGCATGTACACAGCCGTGGTGGGCTGTCAATCCTCCTTGCCACTTCAGGAGCCTGGCACAAGGCAACTACCACTAAGGCTCATTTGAATAATTCCCACATACATTCCAGATGTTGACCACATGGCCTGCCTTTGTAAGGTTTAAAAATAAGGAGGGGCCAAGGAGAAAGGGTGAAGTGTTTTTTTTCTGCAGTGTCCATGTTTGTTTTCCACACAGATGTTTGTAGTTGTACAGAATAAATAAGCATAAATCAGCCCTCCTTTTTTTTTTTTTTAAGTGCACTATATGATTCATATTTATGGAAAGTGCTCAGAACTCAGTGGAGCTAACAGAGCAGAGCTGCAGACTGTTGACATATAATGAAGGGCTATGTACTGGTTTTAGGGACATGAAAATCTTGAAATAAGCACATTGATCAAAACCACAAACATTAATATTGCTATTCTACTCACTCCCTTTTCACACCGTGGGCCTGACCCTGGCAGCCTTTCTTACAGCATTCCACGCAAGGTGTCTGTCCTTCCTTGGGTGAGGCTGTGCCTTGTGTCGGGTGACGGAGCAGCAGGAGCAGCCCTGCAGAGAGAGAGGAGGCAGATGTGTGAGGGCTGGACCCCACTGTCTGTGCACAGCTCCTGCTCCAGGAGCCGGGTCCAGGCTGGACACGGTGCTACAGGCCTGCACAGCAAATGCATGAGATGAGGTGGGCTTTGGTGGGTGAGTTCCTGTTCTCCCCAGGCGCTGGGAAAGGTCTTAAGTGCTGCTGCCAAAGACAGGGTGTTAACAGAGTAATTAAACTCAGCTCAAATAAATACAAGAGAGAGATTCTCCTACAGGCTCCCTTCGTTCCAAGTTCTCTCTTTTCCTGCCTAATTCAAGCTTTTTGTAAGTCAAACATGCAAGCCCAGATGAAAAGTTTATGACTGTAGAGGGGAAATAATTTCCTTCAAGACTGCAATACTGCATCTTAACCTGGAGAGGGTGGAATGGAATATGACAGTATCACTGAATGTCACCTCCCAAGAAGTACCGTCTCTTCAGCATTTATAGTACAGGAACCCCCAAATGGTCTCTTCAGTAACGTACAAATACTATTTGCTGTGTATCACTCTTTCACATACCAGCAGCAATCACAAAAATGTTTTGGCCTCAGGAGAACTACCTTTCAGGGGAAATCCTTTTTCTCCCTAACAGTGACTGAGCCAGTGGCAGCTGATAGAAGCAGGAGCAGGGACCTACAAAAGCACAACACTGGAGCCATTATCTGGCTTACTCCTGAAGTTGCTAATGTAACTTTTATGCTGAGCTGTAGCTGCTGAGGGAAGAAAATGGATTAGGTAACTGTGTCATGAAGGGGGATAAGGATGGAGGCGAGCACTGCCAGCTGCACTGTTTCACCCCCTACACCACCAGCAAGTCAGCCGTGTTACCACAGGGGTAACATTTAATGGCCAGATTGCCACTTTCATTGTTTTAGGGTTCTGTGAGGCTCCAACACTAACAGCTAATTCCCAACACTATCAGCAAGAACACAGTATTTTGATTAAAAAATCTCCCTCTTTTGTTAAAAGTACATGTTCTTGATCAGTTAGAGAAGACTTTAAGCTCTCGCCCCATTTCTCACTGATACATAATTCATTTGCTTTGGAAGCAGAAAAGGTTAAGGAGATCCTACTGAGATTTGGATTGTTCGTCCTAAGTAGCCTTAGAAAAGCTAACGCCTGGGCTGCTAATGCAGCCCTTCTCAGTCCTGCTGAGTCCAGTAAATAAGCTACACTCTTAGTCATCTTAACTGTGAGAGTCCTTTTTTACATAACAACCTCAACCACAACTTCTCTAAAGACATTTTAATAGGAGGAAACTACAAAACACAACCGAGACCACAACTTCTGTCAGAACATTAGGAAATAAAGGTCGTAACACTGGTGATTCTTAAAATATGTGAATCATAGACCCAAGGTCTTTCCATGAATCATAACAGAAATGTGAAGCGTGGTATGGCATATTAAAAAAAAAAAGATGAAGAGGTATATGCATGCTGGTAATTACTGCTGGTTTGTATGATGAGCAAGCTTTAGAAGGTCCCAGATGTCTCAAGTCTGAACTAACACCTAAAGGCAAAAGGGGTCAGAAAGAACTCCCTGAGGTGCTCAGTCTGCCGTATTCAGTTAGGAGCAGCATGACTGAGGGAGGGCATGGGAAGACAGGCCCTTCTTTAGAATGCCAGCTGTCCTCTCCCATTTGCCATAGATATAGCCTGGAGAGATGCAATCAGGCCTGGAAAAAACTGCAATGTCAACATAAGGCTAGATACACTGGAACAAAACACTGCCGATAAATGGATGGTGCTAAACATAGTTCTTCATTCACTCATTGGGGGATTCTGCTATAACTAACACTCAACTGTATCTAAATTAACCTCTTCCAAGTTCCTCAGCCTGGGTTTGAAGCGTGTCTGACAAGAGTTTTTTTTAAAAAAAAAAAGAGTTAAGCATCTTCCACAGAGAGTTTCAGGTATTCTCATTTCTCAAAAGATTCCTCTGCTAAAGGCTGACTGAATTGTACTGCTTATATTCAACATTCGGACTTTGGGATTAGCATTCACCTTACTCAATACAACAGCAACCATGACTAAGAATGGGTAGATCAATCTTCATCACGTAGGGTATATTGTACCTTTAGGCACAAGGGGCTGAGTGTTAATCGCACTGTCTTGAAGATAATCCCCAGGGCATTTGTGACTCAGAGACACACCTCTGAGTCACTATTCTTTCATTACTTCCTCTTGGTCCTTTGGGGTAGAAACTTACTGCTGGTTTACACCAGCAGCAAATTACAACATCTTCCTGCTATGCTGACCTTGCTGTTTTGTCTAGTGACTCTAAAATTAGCACCAACATTCATTCTTCACGCTACCTACTGGAATAAGGAAGTCACTTGATCAGTGAATCCTGTTTACTCCATCACACCCAGATCTGAAGATGTAGGGTGAATTTTCTGAGTAGCCCAATTCATTGCAATGGAATTATCTGCTGAGTGATGTAATACTCAGGCAGGACGGCAAAACATAGTGTATAGCTTGTGATCATAGAATGAGATGACACGAAAAGCACTTCAGCATTGCGAGATAGAATGAAGACCTATCATAAAAAAAGTCCCAGGAAAAGCTGGGGAAAAAACATTGCACTCTGGTTTGCAACTCACATCAATCATTACATCAATTGAAACTAAGCTTCTTACTGTCATTCTCACCTGAAACAGCTGAAATCCACAGTAGCTCAAAATTACGTGAATCCTGAATATACCTGAGATCAGATCTCCATCATGTACCAGTCTCTTGGTACCCAGGGCTGAGTCTTATTTAGCCGGGATTGAGAGCAAAAAGATACCTTTCTGTGTCACAGAATATCACCACTCTAGCAGATGTCACTGAATCCATTTCCTTCAAAGTAATGAAGTGAGATTGTTTATGTGAATGTTTTCAAAGACCTGAACCTGCAAGGTCCTGCTCACAGTTCAGGAAATAGCAGAATATAAATCTATCCAAATCAGCCAAGCTCACACAAAATTCAATATTGGAACGCAACGACACCAGCAACATCTTGTTCTTTTGGTGTAATGACTGTTGATGCTAGGATTTAGGAGGATTATGTCGATTTAGGAAAAAGAGGGGAATATTAATATACAAAATTGTTAAATGTCAAATCAAATCCTTTAATAACGTGTGTGTCTGGTTAAGGATGGGAGTGCTTTCAAAACTAGCTACAAATATTCAAGAAATCCATTTGGCAAGTTCAAACAAATAGCCAAAATCAATTACACACGCAGTATTCTTAAGGGGGCACATTTTCAGCATAGTATGTGGAGAATTAAGCCCTCTGCTCCCATTTTTGTTAAGGGGATTGGCACACCCAATTCCTTATACACATGGTTGTAAATTTAAAGCCAACAGATAAAAATATGACTTTGAAATAGTAAGAATGTTTTTATATTTTCTAGTCTTTCCTGTATAGTATAACGAAGTTACTTTTATGTTTGTTAACAAATCTCAGTGCATACACTTAGGGTTCCCTGGCCCTATGCATACTCAAAGCTGAAACTGGGATGGAAGGGTGCAGAAACTATTCTTGACAGCTATGTGGAAAGCTTCAGAGGAAATCCAGGCTAGAAAATAAGAACTGTACTTGGTAGGAATTGTTAAATATTAGCTCTAAAGTATTTCTTGCAGAACAAAAATAAGTCCCTCTGAATTTTCATGTGCAAAAATCAGAGACAAAACCAAAAAGCTAACAATTCCAGAGTAACAATTAGTGTAAAGCTGCTGCATAAGCTTTAAATCTCTGAATCAGAGGGATTAGAAGCCAGTTATCTCACTTTCCAAGTAACTGTCCCAGCTACCACCTTAATGACTATTTTGAAATGAGTGGAGAGAACGGTTTCTTTCACTCTTTCTCCTTCTCTGATTTTGATCCAAAATTCCTTCCCAAATACAGAAAGTTGAATTAAAATTCAAAATCTGTTAAACTGTTTTTTTTTTCCTATGGAAAAATAATACAACAGTTGCAGTTAGTGCTAGTCATTACTTTTTTCAAAGCGCCCATGTCACACACGGAGTCAAGAATCCCTGAAATCTTTCCACTGACCGTACATCACTCTGTGGTGTGTCCTCTTCTATGGGCTAAAACTGCATAATTCAAACTGACATCCTTAGGTGTATCTAGATATGTTTATCATACCAATACATGGGCAAAATTAAGAGTGGGACTCTAGAAATTTGGTTCTGTTTTTTAAATAAGTAGATTTGGAATGCAGTTAACTGCCCTGCTGTGATTACTTGTAAGAAAATGGATCAAATTCTCATGACCAGAATTTGATGACTTTCTGCAACAAGTTCACCACTGCAGTACACTCTAATACTTCCAGTTGGTATCTGTTGGACAGCTGCAGTTCTTTGCACTAATACCCATGTATTTCTCCAGAGTTTTTCACTGTAGGTGTACTATTGCTCAAGGGATAAAAATGAATTGTCTGTTAGTATCTAGAGGCCGAAGCCAGCTTCACAGTTAAGGGCTCTACATGCAAAGGACTCCAGAAGCGCTGTGTAAACTTGGCAAAAGAGCCCTTCAAATTAAAAATACAAAGTTTTGTTCCTGATTCTGGCTAGCTCCTCTTATGCTGAGTTCCCATGGATTTAGTTTACAGCTTAGTTCATCCTCCTAATTACACCTGTGTAGTCCAGTGGACAGGGTACTAAGAGAAGGCTGGAAAACATAAGTGCTATTTCTGGCTTTATAGTTTACTTGCTCTGTACTGCTATATTCCTTACTCCCTCCTTTTCCTTCCTTAGGTCAGGTCTTTAGCAAAGATTCTCAATTTTTTGTAGCCAGGTGAGTGACATTCCTCCTGATTTTTGACCAGTATTAACCAACAGAGGACTAGGTCTTGACAAACAATGTTTTATGTAGATAGGAATTACTGAAACAGCAATGACTGCCTTTCTGAAAGCATAAACTATTATGTTGAAGACATCTTCTGAAGATCATAATCATGGAAGGGAAGGCTAGGGAAAGGAAGGGGCCAAGCTATCTTGGATATGGATCCAGAAGCACATCTAGAAATTACTTAAATTCCATGAATCCCTGTACTTCGGTTTTGACTCAGAATGTTTAAGAACAGAGTGTAAAACTAAGGACTAGTTCTACAGCTGGTGTAAATTGGCATATATCCGTTTACTTCAATCTGAAATGTGCTCCTTAAAGGTCACAATACCTGGAAAGTGTAAATAATTAGGTCTGCGGGTCAACAAAACCTGCCAACTTGAATTAGCAGTTTAAGCCAAACATTGACTATTCATTGGAGAAAGCTCTTCACCATTACTGAGACATCAGTGCTATTGCAGGTAAATATTTTCTCTGCAAAGTCCTGTTTGATGGCCACTCTTTACACTTTCCCAAGGAGCAAATGTTAAATTCTTTCATGAAGATTCTTCTTCGTTTACCAGGTTTTAGATTGGATTTACACCAGTGAAAGCCAGGAGGAGAAGTGATGCAAGGTTCTTTATGGAGTTCTGCAATGAGTGACTGTAAAAAATCCTAGCAATTCAGTGCAGACAGTATAATTTTCACCAGGAAACAAAACCTATTACATGATCAGTCTTTTTTTTAACTTAATCAGGGTTTTCCTTAAGATATTCAATAGGCATTTCATTTGCCTAGTGGAACATTCTTCATAAGCAATTTCTATAATGATTGTCTTGCAGAACATGGTATGAATAAATTAAAGATAATGTGTAATAAAGTGGATTATAGTTTAATCATTGTGAGACAGATATATTCCAAGCAGTATATGGAAGTCATTTATATAAGGCCCTAGAAATGAAAATCCTGTCTGGCAACCTGGGATTTTAAGGCTAAATTTTTAAAAGGGGAAAGAAAATGTGGGTGCAATATATATATTTATAAAATATGCACTTACAGTAACCACATTGCTATTTACTGTAGATGTCTACTTTGCCTAACATTAACTATTCACTGGAAATCCTGTTTGTGGTTAGGAAGACATTGCTGCATTTTCCACATGTAAATAGACACTTCGCTATGAAGTGGCCTAAAATCTGTGCTGAAAATAATGCAGTAAGTACATCCCAGGGTGTACCATTGGTCCATATGAAGTCTTGCAATATAAGAGTCTCTATTCAGCACCCCAGCTCAGTTTTAAGAATGCAGGTGTAGTCCATACTTCAATCCCATTATAGACTATCACCCTGTGGAAGCCTATTCCATGTGCAACCTACAGCTGTACCAGCATCGATTCTGGTGTCCAGGAAACACCTATCAATTATACCAAGGTTATTGGATCAACTTCTGTTTTCTAAAAATGCCTCAGCAACTGTCCTTGGTCTAACCCTATGGTATTAACCAGCATTACTTTAAATCTCCGTTGACTCTCATTACTCTTCATGTAAGAGTTTTCATTAGACTTTTCTGGACTACCAGAACTCTCTCTGGGAGAAAAAGTAAAACAACAAATAGCATTATCTGATGAGTTGTGTGAGGCCTGGCTAATTCTGGTCAAGCAGCACAGGCATTATTTATATACTGCAGTTAATTTCTCTTCATACGACTGTAGCACCATTTCATTCTGTCCAGAGCCCTTTCTGCCTCCTGATGGTAATTTATATCTATTACAGCATTATGGAATGTTTGAAGAAATGATGTAGGCGACTCAGGATTATAATGTCTTTTTAGAAAAAAAATAAAATCTTACGACAGTTTGTAAATATTTATTGACCTCTGTTTGCCTTCTTGTCCTAAGAAACATGTCCAAACTTTATAACCACAGCAGTGAGAGATGTACTTTTAAACATAAAACTTGAAAATTACTATTCTGATGTCTTCATGCAAATCCCAAAGCCAAGCCTTTACGTATAAACACTAAGTATTAAGAAGGCTGGCAACACTGCTAATAGAAAGTATGTGGTGAATAGAGGGCCTATTTTACAAAAATGTAACAGGCATATAAATGAAAAATGCTGAAGACTGTCACAGTTAAAAGTGTATTTGAAAGAAATGTTTAAAGGGTTGGGGCTAAACTCTGGCTACTGAAAAATTAAGTTTAACTAATAGTGGTACTTGAGATTATATCAGCTGAGGGATGTGTCCACTGTCTAAAAACAGGAAGAGAAAGACTGGAACAGCTGTCACAGGGAATCTTGCTTTCTAGAAATGCTCTATTGTGACAGTCATCACAAAGATAAGATTCTTTTCCAGATGAATAAAAGAGATGGGGTTTTCTGTGAGACAGAAAATGTCAAAGAACAAGTGATACTCAAGATTATTGTTTTAAAAATCATACTGAGTAAAGCTCAGATCTGTGCCTTTCAGAGCTGGTATAACTTCATGGTTTTGGTACTGGCAGGATTTCTGAAGATGCCACAGTATTGACTCAGAATTGTGTTACAGCCATGAAAGTCAATGTGCATTTCCGAACTGGGAAGGAGTCACTGGGATATACAGTGGACATTACAAGCTTTTGGAAATGGAGCTATGCCTGTAATTACTTCACATCACATTGTCATAAATGGCCTAGTATTTGCCATGAGTTGCTCTGAACACATGAAAAATACGGGATTCTCAAGGAATAGCAAGTAAGGACTAACAAGGGAATCTTATTTATTAATTGCATTTCTAAGGTATGCTTTAATACAGATAGATTAGTGATATACTGATTTCTAGTTTCTAATGACTTGATTTCAAGTCTTTGGCATGGTTATCTCTCCCGTCTTGCTGCTGCTGCTGGTTTTTGACTGTCATAGGCAACAAATTACTTCAGCACATGCTTGACTTTAAGAAGATGGCTCTCCTTTTAAAGGTAATAAGATATTTACATCCTTGAAGTTACTCAGGTACTGAAGTTTCAGACCCACTCCAAGTGACAGGAAGGTTAGGTTACTCTTTTTTTTCATGGGAGCCAAGCGCAAAGCTCCCAGCCAGGTTCTCCTGTTGTTATTAGTGTCAGTACAGCACCATGTATGTCAGCAACAGAAATAACAGTACCATGCCAGCCACTGACACTCCAGAGGAAAATTCTTCCTTGGCGGCTTGCTTGGTGGCACGCGATGAAAAAGTCACGCCATGTGCCACAACTATCACACGACTGGCCAGCCTGCTCTCCAGGGTAAAATAGGTCAAGACTGAGATGCCCTCGCAGAGCCACGCAGGGAAGTTTGCATAATGCCTACCCCACTACATCTAACTCGAGCCAGTATTATTAATCACTCACTTTCATGAGCAGTAAATTCACCCATAAAATTTAATTAGAAAGAAATCCGTAAATGCATTTTTAAAATAAGGCATAAAATACAAATGCCCATTAAAGGAGTGACATAAACACCCACTTGGAGCTTTACTGGGGAGCCAAGGAGGAGGGTTTCTTTGTTGTTGTTGTTCTGTAGTAAGTTTTAAAATACTATAAAAAATAAGCATCAAGAAGCATTGTTTTGAAGGGGTAAATTATACACCCTCTGAAAGAGATCTCTGTCAGCTCAGTACCCGAACTTGAACATGCTATTACGCAGACTAAATAGCAAGCACAACATAACTTCGTATCACTAGAGACCTCCCATATATTTGCCTAGAAGTGAATACTCTGAGTTGACCAAGACTTTTTCCTTCTGTGTTAAATAATATTTACATTTCTAGAACAATTCAGCCCCAAATATTAAACATTCCAGCCAGTCTTTCCAAAAGCAGAGGGAGCAGTTGCTAATCTACAAATACTGCTGTACCCAGGAGAGGTGAACGTTGCAAGAGTCACTCCACATTGACACTGAACCTCTTCACATCGTTGCTGTGCAGAAAGGGGTGAATTTGGGCTTGCTGTCGGAGTGGTGTAACGGAGCACTGGTGTAAAACGGATGAAGCTCTGCATGTCAAGAGACCTTTTTGGCCATCTTGCCTGCCCCGCTCAAATCAATGAACTTTGTAATGCATGTTTATACTGTTCAAGACACTTGCAAAATAAACTTTTTCATAGATGATTTATATGCAGAGAAGTTAAAAACAAACTGACCTTTCTCACCCATCAAATAGTCCAAGCTTGTTCTTGTATCCGATTGCCTACTTAAAACATCTGAGATTGCTCTTTGTTACGCATGGATATGCTTTTGTATGTGTCCACTTACAGAAGTTCTGGGAGGAAAAGCAGTGAGGGGGTTTTGCAAGATGTTAGTCCATTTAGCAGATGGAACTGCTGAGAAAAATCACCACCTATTTTTCTGGAAAAATAATGTTACATAAGTGCTTCTGTAACTTTTTCTGTTTCATAAGTAACCTGGCAAGTTGAGTAATTCACATTCTGGGTATCATTCTAAAGAAATATTTCTAATAATCCTCTCTGTGTACAAAGCAGTATTGCCTCATCCTGGTCTGGCATTTAATCTACTAGTTACTATTTTCAGAAAGGCTATTTCCAAATCCAAATAATAACAATCTCACACTTACATAGCGCCTTTCATCCTAGAAGATTCCAAAGAGCTCTGCAGAATTAAAACAAAACAGACATGTTGGACACAGGGTGGCTTCATTCATCACTTAAATGCAGCCAGCTCTGAGGTGAAGCATGGTTAGTAGTAGTAGCTCAGAGCAATACTATAGAGCTGTTTACAGGAGGGAGTACGGACTGTCTGAATCTCTTCTTCCATATCTTATTGCAGTTACACTCAATTCTGTGACGTTATTTGTGATTTACACATGATGTTAAACATGTTAGCCTGCAGCTCAATAGGGAATGGAAGGAAAAGTGGGCCACCTCCATTGCAATGCCCTGCTCCCTTTGCCACCCAGGAAGCCAGAGATGCAACTGTGTTCAAAAACTGTAAGGGGCAGAAGAGGGGAAGAGCCGCAGAGACTTGACAGGCTCCTAAGAAAAATTAATGATATGTAGATAGCATCCTCATAAAAGCCACATACAAAATAAAAATTCACCCAGCCTGCATTTTCTGTTTCACAGAGCTTTGTCTGCCCAAACATCTGAAGGCCATCCTGGCCAGCACAGAACTGGGAAAGGTCTGCTGAAGTCCCGAGCCAATATAACAACTGCACGGCCACATCTTCAGTTGAATCGGAAATCTTTGGGATAGTCCTTGAAAGCATTCCAGCAGGGGCAAACTACACTATTACTGGAGCAGCGTGGGAGTGTTTGGGAGGCAGCCACCCTCGATGCCTCACTTGCAGGTTTAATGCAATCTGCTGTTATTTACCTTCAGCACCTGCACTGCCAGCTGACAGCATCAGAAATCCCAGCTCTGGAGAAACTGTTTATAACCAGGAGGTTAAGATCCATTTTCTCTCCTGCCCTGCACACACACACTCTTACCAACTTGATATGGAAATATTTTGTGAACTTTTTTTCCAGGCTATTTTTCTGCTGCCTGCAAGTGCCACAGCATAACTCAGTCAGGCTGTACCAGGATCCAGAGCTGGCCATATTATAATCTCATTTAAAGATACGAGGCCATAATTAGTGAACTCTGAATAACCATTCTGTATTATGATGTCTAATACTTGTCTTGGCTAATGCAAATACAGGGGAAAGGGTATAATCTTATTTATATGTATCAATGAACTGAATATATGTCTTTACAAAAACCCTGCAGTACTTTTGCCTGCACAATTTAATCTGTGGCACCAAAACTGCACATTAACTGCTTATACTAAGTTGTGCCTTGATTAAAAAAAAAAGAAAGGAAGGGAAAAAAAGCACCAACCTTGTTAACCCTCTTACCAGGCTAATACTTCATTGAAAATCCCCTTGGTTGTAATGGATTTTTCTTTTTATACATACTTTATACAGCACCGTATTAGAGTGGCTTTTTATAAACACAACACATGAGGTTAATAGCTGTAGCCTCAGTTAGGGGTTTTTTGTACCCTAAATCTCTACCAAGACTGTTATATAAATGCTACTATTCTAAAAATAAAGACCAAAACAATCAGGGAAATGTTACATTATTACTCGCCATATTAAGCTATTAATGATGGCAAACCAGGGCATGCTATTTATGGGTGAAATAAAACTCCTTACAAAAAGAATCCATCTTCACCTGGTCAGTACTACCTTACCACAGTTTCCAGCCTAAGTTCGGGAAATCTTTGAAGAGCATCTTTAAATATATGCTTGTTGCATCAACAGGTCTTAAAGGTTATGCATTTACAAAATTTCACTGACTAAATGGGATTTTAATACATGCATATGTGTTTTCTTGAACTGGATATCCATGCTCACACAGATAGCAGACATAATGACACGCACAGTTTTGAGTACAAAGAAATTCAGCATCCCCAGCTACTCATGGATTCCCAGCTCTCCTGATATCTGCTATTTTGATGACACTTACAGTACTGTCTGCACTACACTGTTTCCAACAAAAGAAGCAAAGAGAGATCAGTATTTTTTTACAGATTTTTAGGCCAGAAGAGTTTTAAACGTCTTATCTACTTTAAAACACATTCCAAATAACTGAAAAGTCATTAGCAGCAGCTTGTGGAAGCTTCAAGGATGTTTTACTGTTTCTGATGCAAAACTTCTGGTGTATCCTTCAAAAGAAGCCGCTCACACCCCCCTCATTTTATGAAAATTTGCTTGGGCACTGTTTTGTTAGGTACTTAGAGTAACTGGGAGGGGGGGAAAAGTATAATTAATCTAGAACTATAAAATCAAGCATCATAAATTAGTCCACCTTCATCAGCTACTGCACTCCATTACTCAAAATGATTACATTTGCCCCAGGCCTTGGCCTTCAGGAACTGCAAAGGAGCAGCCAACGGTTCCTTTTCTCTCTTCTCCTTGGATGATCTTTCATTGACCTAGAGGACCCCTCACAGGATGGAGTGAGCTGGTCTGGGCAGGGATGTTTTGCTATCCCCTGAACTGGTACTGCATTGCAATGCAGCGACTGACAACAGGCATTGTGCAACTGCAGAGATGCTTCTGCAGTCATGGGCATATACTGCCCTGGGCGGTGATAATGGCAGGAGGAACCACGACGGTTCCCACCTCCATGCTGGTAGACATTGCTCTGTCTGTCACTAGGGTGTGAGTGCACACTGGGTTGCTCAAGGCTATTTTCACTGTGAAAATGTTTGTTAGCACACCACACCGTATCCTACAGGCAAAAGCCAAGGGTTTCTAAGCTCTCAGTAGAGCTTTCAGAGATGTGCACCCATACCAGTATTTTACTGCCTGTGGCTGAAAATTTATGCCCACTGTGCTGGTTTGGTTTGGGTCACACATTAGATTTTGACTTGAAGAAAAATTTTGTGTGGATGCATAGGAACACGTATTGTAACATATGCCCCAAACTTTAGGATATAAATTGTGTCCTAGTTGCTTTTGAATAAACCAAGGATATGATTTCAATCCTTACGTATGATGTAATCTTTAGCACTTTGGGACTGGCACCTTTCTCATAGCACTTGTAAATAAAGACTACTGTAGTACACAAGTTTGTCTGAGTTTTGGAGACTGTGAAGAGTTCTGGTTTGTGTTGTTGATAGCTGTCACAAGCTACTTCATAATCTCACTTCAGCATAGTGAAGTGGATGTTTTCATACTAGAATGAGATGTGGCTTAATGGGAAGAGCTTCTCTTCTGGCTTCTATTCCTTGCTTTGTGACAGATGAACTCCAACTAACAATGGCCTTTGATAACTTAGAATTCTCTGCAAACATTTAGAAATATGTCTGCTTTATAATGGTAGCAGGATAAGTAATTTGAAAAGTACTTCAAAACCCCCATACAACTTCAGTGGCTGAATACAGAAAACACAAAACTAAAGATTTTTGGAGCTCTTATTACTTCCCTACTACTCGATTTTGCAACTGTACCACTCAACAGGCAAAAAGCATTGAGAACACTGCTTTTCATAGACATCATTTAATTGTATCAGTTAGAGATAATTAGGATTTGTGTACAAGCAGTCCCACCAAGGACTGAAAGTCCCATTTGACTGGGCAGTCTATAAAAACACAGTACCAGGCCTGAACATTTCACACTGTGACAAAAGGTGAGTTGCCCAAGGAAGTTTGTGGCAGAGATGAAAATTTAACTAAGCTCTCCCCAAAGCCCATAGTACCATTTCTCACAGAAAAATGTGTGCCTACCTGTTCAGTGCTGAGTCCAATGGCACAGGACCATCTGCAGTGAGATCTGAGTGTCATCTCCTAACTGTTCTGGGAAGTGAAAGACCACAGCTGGTCCTTTTCTCACTTCACGGGAAATAAGAAATATTTTCAGTGTTTGTGGATCTTTCCACAGGCTGAGATATTCTATCTAGATAGCTTTTATTCTAGGAGAAAATACTCTAGGCATTTTCTTAATAATTTTAGCATTGCTCACTCATTTTTCTTCCCCCTCCCCTTCAATTCCTCTCTGTCATGAGAATAAAAAAAATATCCATTTGAAATGGAACGTTTTCTTTAATCCTATAAAGAACGTGCATAATTGATTCAACTATAAAATTTATAGGCATGGAATCAATGCTTATTATAGTCAAAACATGCCAGGTCACTTCTTTGTGGCTGGTTTAAAGCTGTTCCGTTAAGTATAATGTTAAATGAAAATGCTTTAGTCTAAACATGAAAAGGTTAGATTGTATTACATCTGCACAACTCTGCATGACTGTTAGTATCTGATTTCAGGGATTCACACAGAAGACCCTCCATTGTTTTCTTTGTACCTTTTCTCTGGGGTAAAACTAACTTTTGACAGTCACAGTAAGTAGCTGCTATAATGTAGATATTAATTTAATCTGCAGCTGTATTAGTCCTTAAATAGTTCAGACTTTGCCTTTATGTTTTGATGGTCAGGAAAAGACTGAAAAATTGAGTATGAATGGAGCTTAATTATGGCAATGATGGCAAATCTTTTCAGTCTCTCTTAATTTTTCTGCTCTCAGATGTCTACCTTCAGGGCTAATTGAAAAGACGCAAGTGTTACGCAGACACAGTCACTCCTATAACCACAGCTCTACTCTTCTAGTAAACATTTCTACACACTTAAAGTTTGCAATTAAGCTACTAAACTTTTCAGCAGATGATTTTCCTAAGCAGCAAAGTGTTTATAACTTTTCTGTTGCCGTAGAACAATGCAATCGCATAAATCTAATGGTGGAACATTTAGTAGGTATATTTATTAGAGCTGGATCCAGTCAAACAGACTGGAGAACTGGAGCTCAGATTGAGCAGATTCCCATTTTCTTACTACTTGGTTATTTCATTTTCATGGTGTGCCTCGTGTAGGCATAACACTTCCGAAACAAAACTGTGTGGTGAGGCTGTGATTGCATGGTGTGACTGCGCTCTGATGCAGCAGTATCTTTAGATTTCAATTCCTGGGCCAAAGTGTGCCCTTGGCTGAACAGGTATAATTCCTGTTGAACCAAGTGTGAATTCCACAGTTTTAAATAAAAACAGCTCTTGGCCCATTATCCACTTACATGCACTGCGCCCAGGGGCCAAGATACACAGAATTGACAAGTGACTGGGGGTTCCTCAAGAGCTTGAAGCTTTTCTACATAGGGCTTAAATAAAGCAGCGTTTCAGACAGCAGGGAGCACATGCCAGTTTCATTTGTCTGAATTTCATCACTCAGAATAAAGGCCCTTAAAATCACTAGTCACTTTCCAACAAAACCAAAACCCCCAAAATTATAAATCCTAGCACTGTCAAAGCCTAAATAAATACATACGTCATCTGCCAGGACCCTGGACATCAGTTTTTAAGGCATATATTGCCCCCGACAAGTCTGTAAATAATTTTTATTTTTATTCAGGACTTTAAAACCACATCACTAGTGGGCTGGACTTGTGGTTCTTCATTTGCATATTCTATGTATTGACCTAAATTGAGTTAAATGCAGAGGGAAAAGAAACGAGGGTCAAATTTCTTTAACAAAATAAAGCAGCTCATGTGAAATCAACATCTAGTGATGGAAAAATATGCAACTGAACTGAGCCCTTCACTGGTTATTTAAATAAAACAAGGTCTCCTTAATGACAAACACTCCCATCTTCAACTACATCACAGACACTAATGGAAAAACTTGGCATCTCTCATTGTATGGGAATACGAGGCAGAACTGGTGAGGACTTTTTCCTGCCATGCCCTTGCCAACTGTACATTCCATCTGACTGAGGATTACTGATAATTTTTGGCAACTTCATGGCTACAGAGGACTCTTCTGTACAACTATTTATTTATCCAGGACTTCAGGAATTTATTTTTAACAGAACTTTTAAAAACGCTGTAAACAGAAAATATGCTAATTGTATTAACAAAAGGATTCCTACACCAAGCTTACTTTTTTTTTTGAGCATACTATGGGGCCAAGCTCCTCAGTTGGTGTAAGTTGGTAAGTAAGTGTTCTAACTTTGGTGGACGCCTGCCAAATTTACAACAGTTGAGGATCCTTCCCAGTAAAGCAAAACGCTTATAAAGATCTGAACAAAAGGGAGTATTTAGACGTACGTATATTCTTTCCTTAGCAGTAGTACCAGGGAACCTTTAACAACCATGTCTCTGCAGCTATGAAAGGGTCTTAATTTGCCAAGGCAGCATATATAGACACAAACCCCATCAGAGACTCCTACAACTAAAGAGAGAAAACAGGTCAGAGAGATTATTCTCATTTTACAGATGAAAAACTGAGACAGAGAAGCAGTCGATATGTGACTGTGAGAGTGGCTCTCAGGATCTGGCTGTCTTCTGACCACATGACTGCCTTGTAGACAGCCTGGAGACCATCTGTGGGCAACTGGTGCGACCAGGCCTTCTGAAGCATGATAATCCTCTGGGCATTTTGGACACCCGGAGTCTTGTGTGATCAAGATGACAGGCTTCAGCCATCCGGAGGCTGCCCTTGAAGGCAAGCCTCCTGCACCAAGGGCAAGCCTGGCCAGGGGCAGCCTGGTCAGAGGTGTGCCGCCCAACCACGCACCATCAGCCTTGGGAGTGTGGGGGTAACAGCAGATACGGGGACTCAGGTGTGAATGGGAAGGGGAAAGGGAAGGGAGTGAGGAAAGGAGGAGAAATGCCCCGCTGATCTGAACACAGGCAGGTGGCACGGTTTCTCTGAGGGGACAGCAATGACAGGGAACTGAGCTTGCTTGAAGTGGCATTAAACCGCTACTTTATTAACTGGCTTTTATTTTTTACCAAACCAGACAGAACTGACTCCATCAGAGCCCTGGGCCACTCTATCAGTGCATGTAGACATACCCAATTAGATTACGTAGCTTGTCAAAAACCTCTGACAAAGCTGAGAACTGAGCTCTGGCCTCCTGTGTCCCCATCCAGAGCACAGCCTACTACTCCCTAAATGTCGTGGAAAATCTCAGGACTAGATTAGAAACTATTACTTTCACCACAAAAAATTCAATGACAACTTTTTGGTTTTCAGCAACAGAAAGCTGAAATGTTTTAGTTTTGAATGAAGTTCTTCCCCTCCGCTTTTGGGTACTGAAAACCAAAGAATTTTTACAAGCAAACCTGATTTCTTTCCTGGTTTTAACAGAAAGTTTGCTACCCAGTCAGAGCCTCACAATTTTTTCAGAATCTGAACCTGAACATTTTGAGATGCATTACTAAAAGAAAAAAAAGCAATTTTTTTGACAAGACCAATTTTCCATTAAAAATCACAGCAAAAGGGGCAATTTTCTATGTTTTCTTCCTCTTCTTCATTAAAATTGTGAATAGTGGGAAGGAAAGAAGCAAGGGGCTGTGTCCCAGCAGCACCAAACTAGGACTAGCTCTGGGAGGCAGTCATGTAGACTCAGCACTAGTCACAGCCCCATCCAAGTCCTCTCCTCATACTGAGCAGGGAGCAGAAACAGCTTTTGCTCTACCTCTGCACTAAACTGCCTAGCATGCAAGGGGTTCACCAGCCATGGCTTTCTCATCCTCAGCGCCTTCCCACCACCTTGTCTCCAAAGGGATGGTGCACACATGTCCAGACAGAGAGTCCGCTTCAGGCGGGATTGCTGGCCCTTACTCGCTGCATCTCAGAAGGGTTAGGCTGTGTGTTTAGTGGGCAATTTGCACTTATTTAAATTTCATGGACTTCTGAACTGCTTTTGCTATGTTGTTATAAAGCCTGTGTGAAAATTTTGACCATGATTTAGAGCAAGTAAGTTAGGCGGTAAATAGGCTGTTAACTGTGCTCTGCCTCTCTGAACGCTCCACTGCAACTAGGGACGCTAAACCCCTAACCTAGGAATCTAACTTGTGTACCTGACATAATTAAAGCTGGGCAGTATAGCTGGCTATGGATTAACTCTCCTGTGTTCAGTTTTCAAGTTAGTCAACATTACCTTTGCCTTGAATTAAGAGTACATGCACAGACTATGACCAAAGCTCCGCACAATAACTTACTGAGCTATGGCTTCACAAGCACATGCCTTAGTGCCGAGTAGCATGGAGGCTGGCTCACAAGTGGCTGTGTAGCTCTGAAGCAGGAAAAGCATTATTCAACAAAAAATGAAAATTTCTGCTTTATAAGATTTAATTATTTTTAAATGTAAAATAAAATCTCCATAAACTAACCCAAAGAAGTTAAATGTTCCCTTCGAGGGAAATACTCTCTTTTTAAAATTATCCCTTTTTCTAATAAACTAGTAATTTATGTAATCCATATAAAACCACTAACACTCATTCTTCTATTTTTAAATAACATTGGAGAGCTTTCGCAAGGCTTATTTTATTTTTATGAGCAGGATTAAAAACCATGATGGGCCAGATTCTTCCACACTTCTATCTGCTGACAAGTAACATACTCCTGCCATAATACCAGTGACTAGCAGCTAGGGATGTGTCGTCGTGCTGAATTTGCACCACTCCACTGGCTGCAGTGGAGTAATACCAGGCTGACAGATTCACTGCTCTGAATGCAATGCCATCTGATTTGGAGCTTGCTGAACAAGTCATAAATCAAACAATCTTTATGTTTCTAGACAAACGTTTCAAGAAAAACAAGGATAAAGGATCTCTACATGGAGCTATTTGTTCTATCCAGTCTCTTATCCAGCTTAGTATTTTTATTGCTTCACAATAAGCCTGCTGCATATTGTGATTTGTCTAGACTGCATAGGAGGAAGCTTTACCCCTTCAAAGTAAGTCAAAGCTGCATCCCTGGTTTTCACTCAGAAGAGGATCATGGGAAGAAACTACAGCTGAGTCACTGTGCTTCGTGGGGCTTGCTCTTCCGGGGATGCTGTTGTGCTCCAACCCATACCTACAGCATGCAGAAAGCATAATCTACCCTTAAGTAACTGTACATCTGTGACTTAACAGTGCTTTAGGTTTGGATCCAGTTTAGTGCTAAAGTGCAGCAAGACTGAGCGAATGAATTGTCCTAGAAATGACACAGTATCTTAGATGGCATTGCAGACACAAACCGAGGGGGACACACTAGCCTCACCACTCAAAAAAGTGGGGGGTGAAGTCTACTCAGATAAGAAAATCCCGCCTGCTCTCTCAAACTTCCCCTCTGCCCCTTACTTCTCTCTCAAATAATTCAGATGTTTTAGCCCTTCCAGACAAAAACTGGAGCTTTAAATTAAAATGTCATCTGTTAGTAAAGAAACTAAGCTATGTTTTTCATTCCTGAGAAAGGACTCACTTATGCTTATAACTATAAGTTGCTAGTGATTAAGCAACTGGTATATTTTCACACTCATTAAAAGAAACATGGTGTGTTCGCCCTTCTAAGAAAAGGCATCTTGTTTGTAATACTGTAATACATTGGGAACACCTTCTAATTGGCTTCTAGTGCCCCTTGCCAAAATTCAGACACAAGTTTGTTTATTTACACAAGGAAAAAAATAAAACATTGTATAATTAGTCGAGTAATGGACTCCTAAATTCAGCAACTCCGAGGTATGCAAAACTGACAAACTTTTTAAGATTCCATTTTGGTTCATGAAATATCTCAATAGGTAGCCCAGACTGCATCATGGCTATTGTAGCAATGTGCTGCTCAATGTGGTGTTTGTGTCGAGATGGAAAACTTTGACATGTTTGATTTTTATGCAAGTCAATTAACTTGTTTTTTAAAACTGTAAGGGCATGCTTTGCAAATAAGATTACTTACTATAAATTATGAGAACATAGGGCTCCATTCAGACAAAAATGTTACACACCCCTTACACATGCATAAGTCTTCAGAATATAGTTCTGCACCCTGACAACCTATTCAGCTAGGGGTAGGAGCTTATTTTGGTCTATTCCATAGGGGCTTTCCTAAAAAGATATGAACAAAAGGGGATAGAGACTTAATTAGAATGTCTCTTTACACCCCACCTTCCTTTGCACCACCCAGGCAATTCCAACAGGCCAAAACCTCTCCTTATGTGGTGAAGGAAGAATTTCTTTTTTCAGTTAAGTCAGCCCACAGCAGAATTAGCAATGGTATGTCCCCTTAACCACAGTACAGACAGCCATTTGGCCATTCCCACCTGTGAGTTCTGCTCTCAACACTCACACTTAAGCATGGTCTATTGACTGCAGTCATGTCCATCTGTTAACATAACATTCATTGTGCTTGGCCCCAGCTCAGATGGGACCCTTACACCACGACACAAGGGTGAAGCTGTCCCTGGAAGAAATTACATTGAAACCCAGGAATGACACACTACTAGCACAAAGGAAGATGGCAGGGGAATTGCAGTCAGCACAAATAATTTTCATTTAATGCAATAGGCATTTGGTCAAGACTTCTTGCTTCCAAAATCCATGACACCCACTTCGATGGGTGCATGAGAAACTCAGGATGTCTATTTGGCATTAAAAATACAACATAAAGAACTGCAGATACGTACTTGGGGCTTGGAGGCAACCACAGTGCCAATACATACACAAAGCAAATCCAGAGACAAGTATGAGTCAGAGAAAGAAAAACTGCAGAATTTTGTCCAGGTCCTTTCCACTTTTACACATGCGGAGAATCTTTACCTAAGCAAATCATCCCATTGATTACATATGTGAGCAAGAATTACTTGCATGAAGAAAGGTTACTGGATCTGGTCCCTGCTCTATGCACATTGTGATATAAAGCCAACTCTTACCAAGTCCAAGACTTGCTCCTATTAGTTCTGAATATTAGGTTAAGGCACAGGAGACCACACAGCAGAGCATTTTGTCTTCCTTGCCAGTTTTAGTCTAGGTAATGAAGTAATACTTATTTGAGTTTGATGTTAGATTGTTGGTTCTAATTTAGTCTGCAGCACAGATAGTCTGTATTGCAGATTACTCATTTCCTTGAAATGTCTTTTACCTAGACAAAAAGGTTCACAACAGGACAGAAGACTGAGAAGAGTAAGGGACAAATGGCTTTCCTTGTCCCCTGGCTACATTCTGGACAATCTCTTCCACAGACTGTTTGCTATTAGAGCTAAATTTCAGCTTAGAGGGGTAAACTCATACGCGTAGAAATAGTTACACACATACGCAGGAACACATGTATGCACATACACATTCAGAAAAGGAGTTTCAGTTGAAAGACCTTCCGAAGTTACATTCCCATAGTTGTGTTCAGAATAACGTAAGATGCTAGTCTGATTAGGAATCAGCTATGTCATTTACCAGAACTGACCTGCCACGTAAGGAAAGATACCTCCCATTCATCAGGAGAACCAGCGTGGCTACGTGCCTCTGAGCAGCCTTACAATGTCGGGTCAACTGTTGTTACTGGCAAGACACTGCTGTGGAAAGCCTGCAACAGAATCAGGGACTCATCACTACCAGTATGTGTTGCTATGGTCACCATTGAAGAAAAGCAAAATCATTTGAGAAGGAAATAAAAGACTCTTTTCCACCAATAGTGACAGACACTCTAATAGGTTAGTGATCCTGGTGGAATGCTAATCAACAGCACATAGAAAGACTTGGAAGTCATGCAACTTTTAATATTCCTCCTAAAGGAGTACAGAAGTAAATTCATGTAATACATGGCCATGCACACAGGATTTATACTAATACTTAGTACTGAAAACACAGGCATCACATGTTAATGCCAGGGATAAGACAGATAATACTTTTGTCTTACAAGTCTTTCCTCTCAAGGATCTCAGCTACAAGCCATATTCACCTGAAGAGTCCATCTACACAGTCCCACTGAACCAAGCACTTCAATGGAGCTGGATTCCTTGCTTGCATAAAACTGAATAGCTTGCCCGACACCAGCAAAGCTATGCTGATTTACTGCAGCTATGGATCTGGCATCTGATTTGAGCTGTGAGACAATCTAATTTTTCCATTCCTTGCAGCTCTGGTGAATAATTTAAATACACGCTCAAAGCTCACCAAAAATAATACATTTTCAAAATTTTTGGTGAGCTGAAAAGTAAGAAATACTGGCTCAGAATCACACAAAATGCTCTGTTCAATCTTAAGGAGTTTAATTTCGATTGAGTTGGGATTTTGGCTTACATAGGTTAAAAAGGAATGGATTTTTGTAACAGAATTGAATGAGGACTTTCAAAATGAAAAAAACATTTTAAATTAAAAAATCAATAGGTATTACTCTGAAAACATCACAACAAAATATCTTATTTAAAAAAAAAATTGTTTAATGTTTTCAAAGCTGGAAAGTGGCCACATTTTTCAGCTGATGTGAATCTGTAAAATGTTACACTGCCACTGAGTCACCATTTTTGCCCCAGAAAAACTGGTAAAATATTTTTCTCAGCTGTACAAGTACATAAATCTATTGACCTCACTAAGACAATTTGCACAAGTAGGGCCAGGAGCATTTACTGTTTTAACAGAACCTAAACTATTCTGAGCAATTTACAGCAGAAATACAGGAGCAGGGACATTTTCTCAAAGGGTCCTTCAATCTAGTTTCATTTTCAGTACAATGAAATGAATCCAAAATACTAAGAAGAGGGACAAGGGTTACAGAGTAGACCATAGAATTGCTCAGTAAGGCTGGAAGGCAGTAAAATCCTTTGAAATAAATAACATATTTGACTCACACCTTGCAAGTGCCATCACAGAAGTGATGCTCAAGAGCATCTGAGGCAGGAGAAGATTTGGGGATGATTTGCAATAGGGCTATTTAATACTTGCAGTAGAGATACTAATGGATTCAAGGGATTCAGATCTATTATTCAGTTCTAATGCAATTTAAAAAAAAATTTTTTTTCCAAAGGAAATCAGGTTTATTGGACTGTGCTGTGTATGTGTCTATATGCTTTTTCAGTTATGAATATTAAATTCCTGACAATAACAAAACCCAAAAGCTATGTTGGGAAGAGAGATCTAGTAGCTCCCAGTACTAAGGTAAGCTGAAGCATAAGCTCAGATGTTATTAAAAATCAAGGAACCAACACAAGGCCTCACCCAGCAGCACAGATGGACAGACTAGGATCCAGGTCATGTCTCTCAGAGTGCTACTCGGCTTATTCAAAGTTGATGTCACCTGGCTTGCAGTGCACAGGCAAGACAACGCTCCCCAGAAATGGGAGGGTCAGGTTAGTGCTGTCGAGGTTTGGCTCCAGATACATTTGGCAAATGAGCTCCAGAAATTCACTTTCAAGACATAAATCCACAGGAAACCAGGTTTCACATGTTCCATGGCTTAATATATTATAAATATTGCAATTTCCCCTTAGTGTTCAAATTATTGTTTCCAGTGAGGAGCACAGCGGGTCACCAGAGGCTGCAGTACTAACTGTCCCAAACTTGAACATAGGAAGATACCTAGCACACTTGTAAAATACATATATTGTATTCTTTTCTGAAGGTAAGACTGCACCGAAAACAGAAGCCTCCTACTGCTGCCAGCTAATAGCTTTCTTCAGTTTAAATGGTACCAGTCTCTGCACAGACACTAAAGATCCTGACAGGGATTATTATACCAGATATTCTACCTAACAGTGAAATAATGTTTATGCTCTGCCCCTCAACACTGCTGCTTTACACCATGAAGTCACCAAAGGAGTCCTTTTAATTGCAGACTTTCATCTAAACTCTAGCAAAATTGCAAAGTCTATACTGGAAGTTTCTTATGAGCTCCTCAAGAGTTGGCAGTGTAGCTTTAGAATCCATTTATTTTACAGAAAGGGGTGATAAAAAAGCCCATGTTTTTTGCCTTGTTTCTGTAGAAAGCTAAAGAAATTCCACAAAGCTAAACTTGCATAAGAAAATGTGCAATTTCATAAAACATCTACTGTTTCATCAAAACATATTTTAATCACAATATTATGACCACCTTCAGGGAAAATACGGTAACAGACAAAGAGAAACGTCAGTGACAGCTAATTACTATGCCAAAGGCAGAAAGATTTTAGGCAACAAGAAATAGAAAAAGAGACTTCTGAAAAGACTTAATTTATTTTATAAGCAGATTAAGATCTTTGATTGGTATAAAATAACTGTATTGAAGTCAGTATGTTTATCCACTACATCTGCAGGGGCTGATGGAGAGCTGAAATGAAGGAGGGAGGGGACTCAACCACTCCTTCAGCATGTGACAGCATCAACCACGCTGCTGGGAGGCAGGAGGAGGGAAAAAAGTGAAGAGAGGGTAACGCTGCCTTAGCTCTACCTCCCCTTTCCCTACAAATCCACCCTGGCAGAAGATATGGCTTAGAATCTAATTATTTTGCTTTAGGATTTCTCTTGCCTGTGAGAAACTGTAAGTCCTCTTCTTTTTCTCTTTACTTCAGAGTGAGCAGATTTGGAAATCGGATTTTCTGCAGCTCCTGGGAAAGTTATGTAACTAAATCTCACTTTTTTTTTAAATGTGCATCTATTAGCTCTTTCTTGAAAAAAAAACCAAAAATTTAAAAATCTTACTATAACTAATTATAAAACTGACAGTATCAGGTACAAACTTAAGTGGTAAGGCTACATCTGCTGTTTTTCACTGTGTGGTATATTATCATTGTCTTCTACTGAGAGCTGTGAATTTCTGCATCCAAAACTCAAACCATAGGGTTTTTTCCCCCATAGGTGTCTGCTTGTTGAACAAGATGCCTAATCTTAGGCACCCACGCCTGAAAATGTTAACCTTAAAGTCTGTTGGCATCTCTCAGAAGCTTAGGAGTAAGAGGAACCTAGTCTGGCTGTCTGAAAAGTTTCATTCAAATTGCTTTAAATATTTTGTGGATGATTACAGTCTGAACATTTGACTACATGCCACTTCATTAGACTTACTCATTTTTTTGTTCGTACCATAGATGGGAAATTAAAAATGATCTCTTTAAAAACTCTGATACTTAATTTCCTACAAGATATGAGAGATATTCAGGGCAGTGTCTGGAAAAAAATTAGGATAATAAGGTGTATAAATCTCTGCTTCATTTGAAACAACGCATAAAAGCCAACCCCACATTAATTTTTTTGCTGAAAGAACTTCAATAAGTTTTAAAGTAAGTGTTTCATTTACTGCCACATGCCACACATACATGGCAAACAGTTTATACAAACCACAACACTCAGCTGTTCCTGGTTAGGTAAAACAGCCCTCCTCTGAACACCCAAGCTGCTCTCGGTTCCCTCGGGACTCTGATAAAGGGTGCTGAGCATTTCAACCTGATCCAAGGGAGAACCTACGTACATGTTTTACTTTATTCAGGTGAGCAGTCCTTCTGTGGAGGTGCTCATGAAGCCTAGGTTGAGTATGAGCTTAAGATTTTGTTGGCTCAGACCAGAATGCTCTGCACTTTTGAAGACAGCTTAAGTATAGCATAACTATCCCTGACCTGGTGGTCCAGCCTTAATGCCTTCTTCATGTAGTTCTTAGTGAACTTTATATTAGGCTTTCCAGTTAACTAGAATACTCCACTGTGTAGATACACAACTGCATTGGGTTTGCGTGGAAAGGGTTTGGTAGCAGGGGGTTGACAGGGGTGGCTTCTGTTGAGAAGCTGCTGGAAGCTTCCCGTGTCTGACAGAGCCAGTGCCAGCCGGCTCCAAGACGGACCCGCCGCCGGCCAAGGCCGAGCCCATCAGCGATGGTGGCAGCGCCTCTGGGATAATGTATTTAAGAGGGGGGAAAAAAACCCTGCACAACTGCAGCCAGAGAGAGGAGTGAAAATACGTGGGAGCAACAACCGTGCAGACCCCAAGGTCAGTGCAGAAGGAGGGGGAGGAGGTGCTCCAGGCACTGGAGCAGAGATTCCCCTGCAGCCCGTGGGGAAGACCATGGTGAGGC
>JAVKLA010000002.1:33108596-33318448 GCA_034782735.1 Sagittarius serpentarius | reverse complement strand
GGCCGGGGCCGGGGCCGGGGCCGGGGCCGGCTGCTGCCCGCGGGCACGGGGAGAGCGGGAGGCGGCGGAAAGGCCGTCGCACTTTTAGGGGGTCGGAGAAGCCCCTGGAGTCGACGCCCCGCGCCGTGCTGGCGAACGCGGGCAGAAACAACGGTGGGCAAAACCTCCGCGGAGTATCGCGGGCCGGGAGGAGGAGGCTCCTGCGGACAGTGCTCGGACCTCGGAGGCTACCGCCGGGCGAAACGCTCCGTACGGGGCCCGAGGTCCCCCGAGAGGAGCCCGGTGGCTCCGCTCCCACGGCGCATTGCTGCGGCAGGCTGCAAGGCTCCGCTGCGGTCCTCTCAGCACGCACTTAGCATTCTTCTTGGGAGCTCTCTAAGACTTCTCCATCAGAAACACCGTTTCCAGATATGCCCCCAATCCATACAGAAGAGACGGAGAGTCTACCTCAATAGCAAATATATAAAACAATGTAAAAAATTGATACTAAATGCTAATTCCATTTCAGAATTACTCACAAAGAGTACTCGCAAGGCACGGCAGGCAGCGTGCTGTAAGGGGAGTTGGAACAGTCTATTACGGTTTGAGTAAAATTTCCTGAAGTGCTTGAATCTTATTCCTGCAGGCTATTTAGGCACTTAGGAGCCTAAGTTTAATGGGACTGAAGCTTAGCCATTTCACCTAAATTATTTATGCATTTGTGTAAACGTTAACCTTCAAATTTAGGTTCATTACGAAAGTAATACATAGATCATATTACCCAGGTTGAGTGTTTTTTCTAAAAGTTAACTATTTTTTCAACTATTTTCACTCCCTACATCAAATTTAAATCAACTCTTACTTTGCTTTATTACTGAGCATGTAGGGCATTTTATAAATAATACATAACTGAAATAAATGCCATGAAAAAGATGGAAAACTGACCCTCGCTCTACACTGTAAAAGGAGCCTCACAGTGACACTTGCTACTATGATGTCAGTCAAGGATCTGCTGGAGTTTTATTAGATATTTTTTCACCTGGATGTTTAGGTCTCTACCTTCATCTAGAACCTGATAAACTTTCATTGCTGAAACTTGGTATACAAGTTGTCCCCTGAAGTAAGGGCGAAGCCATACCTCTTATCTTTCAAAATAAAACTCCCCAAAATTCAAGGAGAAGAAACTTATCAGGAACAGAAGACAGTCCTTCTGCTGAATTTAGGACTTAACTGGATATGACTTTGATGCTGATCTGAATAGGAGTAGGACATGGAGGTGCTAACATCTGCACAGAGCCAGCGAGTGAGCTCAAACACAAACTGCTTCTGGCTCAGGTTCTCACTGAGGTCCTGGCCTGTTCACGCCACGGGTCCACTCCTGCCTCCTGGGGTTTAGCCTGTAGAAGCTGCTCCTCTGTTGCTGAGCTGAGCTGGGGAGGGTTTATTCGTCCCTCCTTTATTCATACACACTCCATATTTTTGCCCATCCTGCAGGACAAAATGTTTCTTGACACACAGGAGCTCACACTCAAAGCTCATCGGCTAATCCACTGGTTCTAGGAAGGATTAACGTGACTGGTTTCAGGAGGGACCAGTTGTGAGGATGGCTGATGTATCCTAGCAAGGTGTTAAATGGTTTTTTTGGGGTGCCTGTCTGTCTTTTTCTCTCTCTTTCATCACTATGTTCCTACCTCCAGCCAGTAAGTCACCTCTAAATCACTGCAAATATTTTTGAATTCACTTTTAAACCACCTTGTTTAAACACAAAGGCACAAATAACAATACTCGGTTAAAATAATAGTGTTTTGAACAGAAAGCAAAGATTCAGAAGTTACACCTAATGTCCTGCATTTCTTCTTTAATAATAAATTCAGTTTTACTCAGTTGGTATTTGAAAACAATTCTTTAACTACCAATCTCTAAGTCTACAAAATAAAGCCTGTAAGGTCTATGTCCTGTCTGTTTCATGCCACCTGTGTGTTTAAGATTCGGTGTTCAAAACTGTGATCCTAAGCAAGCACTCAAAGACCTTTCTCTCCTGAACTGCGTTACCTGTAGGAGGAAATGTTTCCTGGAGTGAGGCTGGTTCAGATGGACTGCCTCTTTAAGCTACAGACGTTTGTTCTGAGCGGAACATGCTGGGGCTCGGTAATTCCTCAAGCGCAGGTGTCTGCACCAGGCTCCTGGCAAGGCCATGAAAGCTTGAGGGATGCAGAAGTGACAGAAGTCACTTGTGGCCCAAGAATTTCTTGGTGGAATGGCTGATAGCAGGACTGGGGAAGAGCTGCCAGTAACAGCTCTGCCAGAAGCCTCTGGGTCAGAGGGAAAAAAGATTTGGATTCCCATCAAACTGGTTTATTTCAGGGTTTGCTGAAAACAGCAGTAAATCAAACCTGGAGGTAAAGGGCCTCATCCAGGCTCTTTGTATGATGCCAGCCCTTCCTGGGATAGGGAGAGAGGCCAGCGGCTCATAGGGGCCTGGTCACTCTTCTGGCAATGGTGCATGAAACACAGGAGAAACAACTCCCTTCGCCTCAGCTTTATTGGTTCTGGAGTGCTGTCAGTAGTAAAAATGTGTTTTTTCAGTAGACAAAGCAAATACAACCTTCAAGGCGCGCAGGAAGCCAGTGTGGGCAAGAGTAAGATGCCACTTCTGTAGGGTCACATCTCTGATGAGGAGAGAAGAGGTATGCAGCCTGCACTGCTCTGCTTATGACTCTGGAGGCACAGCTCTGAAAACGCATTACGTAAGGATCTGATTTTGGTCCACAATGCCAAGGATGCACAGAAAGAATTCAGAATAGATTTGTTTTCCACTAAATCCACCAACAGAAAATGGCCTGACCTACTTCACCCAACCCAGTGCTCAGGGACATCCCACTGAACTCAGCCCATGGTGTCGAATCATTCTGGTCTACGAGCAATGGTCTCAAGCATGATGCACGCACCCATCTAAAACACAGACAGAACCTCACAGAAAGTTATAAATAACTACAAAACTGGGATGAGGAAGAATTATGCCAGGTGTGCTCAGAAGAGCTGTACCTTCCTTAGGAGAGGAGGCTTCATTACAACTACTCTTGTTTCCTTTACACTTAAAGATTATTTAAATCTTGATCTCATTCATGATCCCATTGCCCTTCACTTCTTATTTTTAAAAATCCATTGTCATGAAACAATGATTGTTTGTTAAAGAAAGGAAAACCAACAACATAACTAAATGAGTCCTCTGCCCAGCTCTCATTCAAACTTCTCATATGGCTTTGGGCAATACATTTCATAGCTTTGTGCTTTCCTTATTTCTAGAGCAGGAATGCTAATCCTTGCCTCTTTCACGGAGGTGTTGGAGAGTTTGATTAGATGCTACCAGTAAATCTGTATCAATGCAGAGGGAATAGTCCAGTGTTTTACTGAAATTATAGAGGAAAGCTGTGATTGATAGAGCAGACGACCGAATTAAACTCACTTAAATTTTAGTCCTAGGTCCTAGAGAGCTGCTAGACCAGCTCCCTCTTCCTTGGTCACATGCCTATAAATTTTGTAAGGAACTCCTTACGGATTAATTTTCTACCTTTTTTTAAACTATGAATCCCTAAAGAAATTCTAAAGGAGATGGACAGCTTTCAGATATTTTACATAGTTCATATTTGCCATATTACAATTTACCCAATCTATATTATTAGTCATGTATTAGTCATGTATGACCTCACACAGGAGTCCATGCACCACAGGTAGAAAATTACTGTTCTACTGCTTTCAAGCTATATTCTTTAGTCTGGAAAGATTCAGGGAGATCTTGCTGGACCTTTCAAATGTGGTGCTGCATCTCAACGTACCTCCTCCATTTCCCTGCCCCCTTCCTGATTCACAGAAAGGGCCACAGAAGGATTGTGTTAACGGACTACATAATGTTAACAGGTGATCAGCTGCTCTGAAGAAAACAGTTACAAATCACATACTTTGGAAGGTAAACATTTTTTGGGAGAGCAAAGTTCTACCTTGAAATCCCAACAGAATGGAGACGGGGAGGATACATTTGGCCAAGAACCTGTATCTGCAGTGATAAATGATGTATAAATAATATATTTTGAAACTAAGCTCTGGGATGAATGTTTTATAGTGGAGTAAATCCTAAGATGACTGATGCATTAAAGCAATGAAAAAAAACAAAAGAAAGGAGACCCCCCAAATAAACCGAGTTATTTCTTAGTGTTTAAGTACAGCTACACATAGAGATGTATCCATTGCCTTAAAAAAAAAAAAAAAGAAAACAAAGAGAAGGCTGTAAAAGAAGGGAATAAAATCTTGCAACATCCTTAAAGAATTCCTCTATTTTTCTCATTTCATGTTGTTCTCACTCCTAAAATACTGTGCCTCCTTCATTCTCAGCCCACTCTCCTCATGCTCCTGCATTTTTCCTAAGGTATAGACTTTTGTCTTTAGAACAGAGCTTGTGCATTCATCTGCTGATAAACTGTTTATCTTAGCTTTTATGAGGGCGCCTTGCTGCAAGCCAGCCAGAGACAGGATCCTGGGTGTTTGTCTTTTTTTTTTAAAAGAGGGTCCGGGAAGTGACGGGTATTTATACCTCCCCTTGGCTCTATATATCATGGGAGGTGGTACTCCACTGTCTCTGTTTCTTGCTTTTTTTCTCAGCAGTGTGTTCTGCCGTAAATCTGAATCTCTCAGAACAGAGTTTTCTTGGCTGCAGCCCCACTTGGAGGAATCAGTTTTATTTATTTATTTATTCATGCAAAAGGTTTGCAACAGAGGAAACCCAAAGTTCTTCTAAATCCTCCCCCCTACTCTACCCTACCTAACCATCCTACTTTTTATGCCAAATACTAACATCTCAGCAGTCAAGAGAAGAGACCAGAGCGAGTTGAGCGTCTCACAGTTTACAGACCTATTCATTACGGAGAGAGAGGCCAGTGGGAGAACTGGCAAAGATGAAACAGAAACCAAGGCATTTTTTATGTTAAAAAATGACACTTATATTTACAAGCAATGGCTCCTGACAGGGATTTGAATTTCCACACAGGCAACGTTGTTTATCCAAACAAACTCCCTGTAGCAGCATATATTACATATACACACACATGACAAGTAGGAATGTATTTATCCTTTTTTTGCCAGCCTGCTTATTAAGATAAACATCTATTGAGATAAACCACGTTTTTATTATTCCTTTTTTATAAAACACCAAAGACAACTGAGTGACAGAGATTCAATGAAGCAAAAAATACAGCAACCCCCCAATCAAGCCCTGTGTGCATGCGAGTGATTCATTGATGCCAGCTACTGAATAACCCTGATCCGTAACATTTCCCACCTCTGATATTTAAAAAGACCCCCTCGCCCTTTTAGAACCAATGGAGCCCTTCAAATGTTTTATTGCTAATTGTCTAATGCTAGGTGATGAATGGCTGCTTGACTGAAAATGACAACCCCTTTTCTCTCAACTACTTCATTTTCCTGGCTCCAGTGGGGGTGAAGAGGAAAAAATAAATCCGATTACATCATATTTAGCCTGTTGGTTATGAATGAAGGAAAATCAAACTTATTTTAAATGTACTTCTATAAACTAAGTCCTGAGACCCCAGGTCCCCTGCACTCAGTAAATGTTGCCTCAGATACTGGGGCAAAACATTACCAGAGACTCACGGGTTTTGTGGAAGCAAAAAATCCCAAAGGCAGGGTCTAATCCTGAACAGAGAGCCAGAGGGAGCAGGATCACAATTATATCTAACCCAGAAACCCTGGACCAAATGTAGAATGGCTGGACTTCATGCTAACAAGAAGTATTTTGGCTACACGGTAATAAAAGAGTAGAATTTAGCCCAATATATAAAATAACTCCTGACTATAGTTTTGCCTCAGGAATAAATGCAGCAGAGGAAGGTCCCACAAATTCAGAATCACTGCATTATTAGACATTCTTTAAATTTGCTCTGGCTAGAAAATCTGCAAGGATGAAGGAGTTTTAATAACTAGAAAAACATTAAACTGCGCGTCTTTTCCCAGCATTTTGTATTTATCACTTTTTTCCTGCTTCTTATGCTTTATCCCTTTAGGGAATCTGATTTCTTCAAAAAGAAGTAGATCACAAGGATCAGCCAGAGTTGTGTACATAGCATTATCTTTGCAGCCGCTACAAAATGTCACAAAATACACTCACAGTGACTGGGCTGGCTGTGAAAAGCTGTATGTTCAATAGGCTACTTTTCAAAGAAATTTGTACCTTTAGTGGGAAATAGAATGATTTCCCCTTTCTCTCAGAAGTGATGAAACAGACACACACATGGGGGTATGGGATTAATTCAGATACAGAAACAGACACAAAGGAGACTGCTTCCAACCCTGCTCATGTTCAGTATGAATCTCTGGGATGTGTTTCTTTGGCTTGGGAGTTTCAAGCCTTTGCCTGTGAAGGCAAAGGGACCCAGGCAAGCAAACTAATGAATCTAGGCTTCCCAGACACAGATCTGACATTTGCTCTCTCCCTCTGACTCAGGCTTTGACTGGGTTCAGGGATTAATTAGGCCATGCAAACGAGTTAGGTTCTCTCTTCTGGCAACCTGGTCACGTAGGGAACCCCCACCCCTCCCCTTCCCCACACTCTCCTTCCCCATAATGAAGCATGACTGTAGTAAAACAAGTCTTTTGATGGTGCCTCTTCTCATCACTTTCAAGACAAACAATGTCTCAGAAGCCCCCCAGCTGCTTTTATTTTTCTTATATCTACAGTTACATCTTGGGTGTGTTTACTCATCCTCATTAAATATGTTGTTTCCCCCCCCCCTTTTTTTTTTTAATATCCTTCCTTTATTGCAGTTTACACAACACATCAATTACAGGATAGAGTTAAAAGCTTTTAGAGCCATTCTTGGGTATAGAGCAACATCCCACAACACCACCGTCTCTAAAAGAGAATTGACACAGGGTATAGCAGGGTATAGTAGGAATGCGAGACAGCCCCACAGCAAACATCTCCACAGCAAAGAAAGAAGTGGTCACAAATTACTACTTTGCTCACAGCAAAGCATCGCTTATGTATAGTCAACTTCCTTTGATAAGCCCGAGTAAGGACTTTGGTTTTTTTTTTCATTAAAAAATATTAACACACAACAATTACCCTCCTCCTTTTAATACAGATACTCAGAAAGCCTAAGATGGCACAGTAAGAAGAAACAACCCATCACAGGACTAACAATCAGCTAGACTTTTCTGCATACACCTTGGTCTTAGGATCATTTTCTTTCAAGCAAGACTGAAATAATGACACTTCAACCGAGTATCCTTGCTGTTCAGCATGCCTTCTGAAGCCACATCACCTTTTAAAGTACTTGTTTTCATAACAAACACATTAGCAGTTCAATAAGATGCCAGACACAATGGCATATATTTTAACTATTACTTGGGTTTGTTCTCTCTCTATATATACGTGTGTGCGTGCAAGTGTGTGTGTATGCATGCATGTACAATTGTTCCCATGTAGGAACAGCCTTTCCATTACTCCCATTCTTGATCGGATAATGTGTCTTTGGAACACTGTTCTGGTTTTATTTACAAAAAGATCAAAATGAAACGTAAAAGAGCATTGCCCTGACCACTGTGGAAGTTCCACAAGAGTTCTCCATACTTTGAACATGAGGGTTAACTTTTGTAAGCAAACTGAGCACTTCAACTCAAATATTAGGTATTGAAACAGACTTGGACAAGGGATTCAAAGAAAAGACATGCCTTTGTAACAGAAAAGGAAGCAAAAGTAACACTGCTGCATTTAAAGTGTCTCATGGCAGAGATGGCTTTTTATGCCACTTTCACTTAAGATCTCCCCACTTTTCTCATCAAAAAAGAAGGTAGGAATAACCTTGCTCTGCAGACCCTAACCTAAATCACTCTCTCCAGGGGGACAGTTCAGCTCCAGATATCAGAGTCTGCCTGTCATCATTCTGTTAGATCTCTTAAATAAACAAACAAACAAACAAATAAATACATAAGCAGCCTTCCCCCACCAGCTTGAGGGCCCTTGTGTGCCTAGGCTTAGGTCTTGCCCAGTGGCTTACTGCTGCAGGACCTGAAGGGAGCAGGGCGGGGAGTGAGGTGGGGGGAATCGCCCTCCAACACTAGGAATGGTTTGTAAATTACCCTAAGCTTCCCTTAGTCATTATTCCATTAACTGCCTCTTGGTAGATCTGTCAGTAACTAAGCTGGGACTTATTTGTAGAGAATCAGAGGCTATTTGCTGTACTAAGTGAGCCATGAGAGTGAAAGGGTTTGGGATTTATTTGTAATTACAGTCGAGATTTTTTTCTTCTCCTTCTTGCCTGGACCCCACTGGTACTTTCATTCACATTCCCTAAGCTGAAGCTGGCGCCAGGATCACAGGCTGGCCCTGTGTTTATGTCATTGAGACTAGGACAATATTTCAGTGTGGAGCCAGACCGCAGGGATCCACTCTATAAAACCCTCACTAAAAATAGACAGCCGCCCTGCCCCCAGGCCCGCGGACCGCCGGCACCCTGCATGGAGCACAGCCCTCAGCTGGGCCAAACTCAACCCTCCCGGCTGGGCCTGCCGGCCCCGCCAGCCCCCGTCCCATCCTGCGCTTCCCCCCAGCAAGGGTCCCTCTGAGCTGCGTCTGGAGCTGGCAGAGCCACTCAGGCTACAGCTGGCAGCAGCATCCTGAGGGCTCCTCTCCTCCCTGACTGCTCCTTGCGAGTGGACGTGGCACCTCCTGGCTGGGTGGCAGCATGCCCCAAGTCCTGTTCTGCAGCAATCTCTGACCAGCCCTGCAAAAGCTCTGCTCAGGCTGCAACGCAGAGCCAGTTGAGGTACCCTAAAACCTCACTGGTTCGCTGAGGTATCACGGCTGTAACAGGGAGAGTAAGAGACACCTGAAAATATCAGTGCTTGGGACAACTCCTTTCCTTCTGTAGCTTGTAAAGGTGTTCAGACAGACCCCAGCGGGACAAAACTGGGTCAAAGACTTCACCTCTGTCTGGTAAATCTTCCCTGCAGCAAATTAAAAAAAGAGCTGAACATTTCCATCTCATAGCTCTCAATTTTATTCAAAAGCATGAACCGGGGCAAATCATTCAGCCTTTTCAATGCCAGTGGTGCGTGATCCCTCAGTTTGGGAGGATAAATGTAGGTAGTAGAGTGTTTATTCATTAGTTCAACAGTTATATAGATAAGATATGAGGTGCTTAATGCACAGATTTTCAATGTAAGAGCCTGATCCTACAGCTTATATCCTGACACTGGAAGGGGCTTCACTCAAGAAGCCAGTGAAGTCACAGAAAAAGCTCACATGGATTTTAATGGGCAAGAGAGCCTTCCAAAAGACAGCAACAAAGAGCAATCGAGCCTCTTCATTCCCTTAGATCCCTCGTTGTTTAGCTGCTGAAAAAGCATACCCAAAGGCAGCAGATGTGTGTGTGCTTGCACACACAGGTATCCCGAGAAGGGATGCTGCCACCAAGCGCCAACGAATGCCAGTCTCCAGGAGGAACAAACCCCTCAGAGAACAGCTTTGTTCCAGATTCCTGGCACTGAATCACAGTCCTGGCATAGGTCATGACTATTAAGTCAGTAGGAACTGGACCCAAGCGTGGATGCTTGCTCAAACCAGTGGTAAAACTACAGTGTGTGCCGAGGGAAGAGCCAGATGCTGAGCTGTGATACAGAACAGCTGGAAGGGAACACCAGGGTTTGGTTAGCTAGAGGACCCTGTCTCACTCTTTCACCCAAGGCCCAGGCCAGCCTGACTGTTCTCCAACTGGGCTGCACGGTTCATTCCTGATACTGGTGCAGCCAGTCACCCCCTGAGCAGAGATGGTCGCATGAATCTATGATAGAACTGAAAACTGAACTCAGAGCTCTGAAATGCCAGATAGTGCTTTAAAACTCTGCTGTGCCACACATGACACTGCTTATAATGAAACCTGACTTTGATTTAATTGGTTCAAACTACATCATTCATTGGGCAAAGAAGCCGTTTTGTACAAGGAGATAAGACTATGGTATCATGGACTAAGAACATAGGAAAATAACGGCTCCTTGTTGGAAGGCTGCTTTCAAAATGTTCAAAACATGGAGAACGTGTATACAGTAGTATACAAGGACAGCTGTGGTGTCATAAAGAGATTTATCAGAGACATTAGGAAGAGAATCCAACAGGTTTCATACAAACTGGTACATATTTTCTGCCCCATGTGTTACGTACTCAGTGCTTGCTCAGTGATTATTCTGTTGAGTTCAGCTTCTTCTGGTGAATGTTAGCGCAGTGTAAGCAGGATCCCTTTGCAGTAGGCATTGTGCATGTGTTGTGCGGCAGTTCGGGGTCTGAATTTCGGAGCATCTCAATAGATTGCACAGATAAAAGGTGAGAAGGTAAAAGCACACAAAGTACCAAATCGGTTTGCCCAAGGTCACAAAACAGCAAAACTGAGACGAGGGCTCCCCCTTCCCTGCTTAGGACCGGTTCCTATCTTTTGTGAGTAGCATGTTGGCAGGCATAGGCCACAGGGCCTCATGGATTTCATAGCATCTTCTGATTTCATTACAGTGGAAGTTAGTCGTCAATTAGAAAGGGAGATCCAAATCACAGCTGCATGAAAGGCAATGGCAAAACTCCACAGTGCTGCTAACAGTGGCTTTATCAACTGGCAACAAAGATGACAGAGTAAGAACCGTGGAACAGTTGTGCAGTGTGTGAAATACCGGTTGCTCTCTGCACAACTTCTCAAGGTAATCCGTGCATCAAGGAAATACTGCATAGACAAAATCTAGTTCACAAGCAGCCTTCTAAATTTAACATATTGTTGCTTTTGTAGGGCTTCTCACTATTTTATCTGAATAGTCACTGTTTCTCCAATACCAGTCCTGGGGATAGAGGACCGCCAACCACCTTCAGTCAAAAGTGTGATATGTAAAGGAATGAAGCTGAAGGGCCTTCATGTGGAGGAAGCACATTTTTCATAATAAACCGTGTTCTATCACGTGCCATTAGTATCAGAGAAACAGCCCTGAATTGTTCTCACACTTCATGCTACAGCTTTTCACTACTTGAGCAAATGCCATTTGTTGCCTATGTACTTCTTTCTATAGTCAGTGTGTGGACTTTCTTTTTCATCTCTGGAGCTCGCTGATTGTGCACCTGACAATGGATATGCAATGAAAGGAGACTTTGGCAGAAATAGGACTCTCTGATTTGTTACAGTAATTAGATGCTAAATAGTGAACGAAGTAGAAGATTGCAAGAAGATAAAGGGAACACTTGCAGGCACTGAACATCATCACAGAAAAATGAATTCTCTCCCTGTTTTCTGCCAAAGAATCCCAGTGCAGTAGCATATAAGCAAGTGAAAACTTTTCACAGGTGGCCTCTTAATGGATATGTCTCATTTTCGACAATGCTTAAGCTATGCAGCCTCAGTTGAGACTCCATTCATAGCAGGGCGTGCATTCACAACAGCTGCAATTCAAGCCAACTGGAACTGTGCTTTGAACATATAGAGTCCTGATATGAAATATCAGCTCTTAGGTGGCTTGAATAAGCATACCCACAATTAGGGGATACTTGATAATTTTGACTGTAGACCATCTATGTCTTGGTTCTCGAGCCATAAAACGACATCACACCCATGATAATACTAGGAAGATAAAAAAACATATCCTTTCAAAGATTTATTATTTATATTATCATAGTACCTAAAAGCTCGGACATGGACGGACCATGTTTGGTATTGTACAAATGTGTATGAAAAAGGCATCCCTGCTGCCACAAAAGTTTATACCAAAAGTTAAAACAGCCATCTGAGGTAACAGATGGTATGATAGAAAAAAGACAATGAAACAGTGCTGTCTGCTGGTGTGCTTCAGCAGCCCCCTGTGCTTCAGCACTTATGCTCAATTATTTTTTCAAACAGAAAAAAGGCTTTTAAAAGAAGGCCTAAAAAACTTCAGATACTGTGGTAAGACCCAGAAAAAAATTCTGTACAGCCTGTGCACTAGGCTATACAGCCTGTGCTCCATACACTTTGACGAACACAGTGTCTTTCAAAAAGTCAGTGCTGTGAACTGCCAGTGAATCTGAAAGTTTTAAATAATGCTGAGTGCTGGAGAGGTTGCCTCCACACAGAAATGACCACATATTAAGAGGTAAAAAACCTGTCTACATATACTACAGAAAGACACAGTTTTCCACATAAAACAAAACAAAGTCTCTATTATAGTTATTTGTTTATTCTTTGTATTGCTGCCTGGCCAAGCAAGTCAGATGTTAGAGCCCACTATATCTCAGGCCCTAGGAATATACACTATAGGGATTGCTCCCACCACAAGTACCTTATTATGTGATGGCTTTCCCAGCTAATTTGAAAGGTAATAATTTGTCTTAATTTTAAAAGAAAAGTTGTTCTAAACCTGCAGATCTCTGCAAAGTTAACAACCAGACCTGAGAATTTAGCGATCAGTTGGATTTTTGAAGTATTGCTGGTATCTGTTGTGGGAGCAATCTGCGGACTCCCTTGAAAAGTTTATGGAAGTGTATTCTTTCAAATCATTACTCTTCCCTTCTTCCTACCCTCTACCATTTCAGGACAGGAGCACATATACAGTTCTCTCTTTTCCTTGGCATCTGGACAACTCTTCTACTGCCACTGCCCTGTAGTCCTCAGCTGGCATAAGAATTCCAAAATAAATGAGCGTGTTGTAATCAGGAGAAAAATATTGTGTCCTTGTGGTGTTGATGTTTTTGCAGCTCAGCTTTTCAATGGCCACCACAAGTTGAGCTGCATATTTCTTTACAAAAATATGCTTGCATTGGTAACTTGGCAGTCCACTCATTGAATAGACATTTACCTACTTAACTGTTTACTGTTGCCAACAAAGTTCAGTTGATGAACTTGAAATAGGGGAGAAAAGGCACCTTGACAAACAGTACAAGGTTAGCGAGCAGGCGGGTGGTCTTTAGAGCAAGTAGACCTTTACTGCAGATCTGCTGGTCAAGAGGCTTTTATGAATTTCTGTGAAACCCAAAAGCTAATAGTAAAAGAGACATATTACAGCAGAACGTCTTTAAAGAGACAAAGACGGTGACTAAATATCTTCTAAGTTTAAGCATGTTTCAAGAAAACAAGAAATAAGCCTCAGCAGATAATTTATAAACCTGCCTACAGGCAACTAAAGAAGAGCGTGAGCCAATACTCAAAACCAGCACGGAAGTACTTAAAGTTGTGTTGCTGTGTACAGTCACACAGCCTGAGGGAACACATTACCCACAGAACTAAAAGGGCAAGGATGGGATTTTTAAAGCACTTGCTGTCAGCTTAGCTCTGCCAACTTTCACTCCTGCGAACTGCATCCAAAAAGACAGGTCTTACCTGTGTTCATCTCCCAGAACCAACACTCTTATTGGGGCCATTCAACTTCCAGTATCCTTCACTTCTTTCAAAAACTGAAGTTCTGTCTCAACTTCATTTTCAGTAAAACTGGATGCACAAAGTCCCGATTTATTCATTCTGTAGCCTCAGTGCTCCTACAAGTGTTTTTGCCTGCCTCCCATCAATTCACACCAAAACAATCTTCAAAGTACACTAATTTGCACTTTCAACCCATGCCTTCTTGCCAGCCTAGTGGGTACAGTCTAGGGCCAGAGCTGTGTATTTGTTCAGACTGGAAGATTTAAGTCACGATCATTTGCACTGCCAATAGTTTTTCAAGTCCTTTCCAGAGGTCTCAGTGGGATAACAAGTTCTCTGGCCATAGATTGGGGCAGAGTCAGCACCAAGAGCTGGAGGAGATGCTTCCACACCCAGGCAGGCGCTGCACAGATGGCAAGGTCACTGTTGGTGCAATACTCACTCCTGACTGATGACAACCCGGCTGATGAGACTACCTACTCGTTCCCCAAACTGGTTAAGCAGCACAGAGGTACTAGTGCACTACTGCTCAGGGCTCCTTGCATTCTCCAGCAGGGCTCAGTGGATTAGGACAGGGACAGAAAGGCCATGGAGGAATAGGTACAGCCCAACTGCACCATTTTTTCCACAGCTGTTGATTTTTATTACAAAAGGGCAGTGACTGTGTGTTATGAAAGTCCACAAAATATGAAGCTAATAATAAACTGCTAAGCATCACGTGGAGTCTAAAACTATGCTTCATTTCAGTCGCTGCTAACATGCAGGCTATTTACAGCAGTTAACAATGTAGACCAAAATAATTCCTGTATGAGTTAAAGCATGGGAGACGTTAACTGTTACACCAGCAGGACAAGCTAAATTATGCTGAAAATATGTACACCAAATGTACATGGTGAAGTTATAAGGGAATGGGGACAACTGGTTCTTTTCCCACAAATTTCACAGTAAAGAGGGGAATTGCTATCTTGTACCATCCAGTATGAAAAAGTATTCAACAGATATTTTTGTCCCAATACAAGAGACATTTTCCAGAGGCAAAGTTCAATCCATTCTTCAGTTTTTCTTATAACATTGCACATAGCCTTTAAACCCCCCAAAGAGACCTTGGGCACACAAATTGGGCTGAAGTGTGACCACCTGAATTGATTTTTCTTTTAATGACTTCACCTTTATTCATTTCCCTCAACTTTCACAGAAATTATGTGTGCGCATGAAAAATGCATGCATAGGGCCAAATACAAACTATTTTGAGAGCGCAGCTCCTCCTATGTTTTTTCATGGGAATACATGCTGTGGTATATGTATCTCATGGCATATGTATTAAATATACTTCTAGAGTTCATCATAAGGCACATTTTTGCTTTTCCTTACTTAACAAAAGGTACTGGGTGGCAAATAATTTCTTTTTTTTTTTTTCACATCCAATAAGAAATGTGAATTCAGAGAGGCAGTTCAGTGCACAGGGCAAGTCAATCTTCAGCAAGTTTCTCCAAAAGTTAATTGTACTCCCTATTTCTACTCAAAACTGGTCCAGTACCCAGACACTGGGTCTCAGAATGCAGGTTTTTTTCAATGTTAGGACACCTTTGCAATCTGAAGCATCCTTCTCATGAACATACATACTGAACAGGAGCTAACAGCTCTTAGTCACCTCTTGGTTAAATGAACTAGAAGAGTTGCCTAGGTATCTTGCTTTAAGGTATGTTTTCCAATCCCTGAATCATTCTCATAAATCTCTACTGATCCTTCTGAAACTTTCTGAAGCCCGACTACCAGAACAGGATGAAATACTTCACTACTTATACTAATACGCATTAATATGGATCTGTATGTGGTAAATCTAGTCATTTGGCAAAGAATTAAAGTTAAAATAATTGGTTAAACCACAAATAGAGGAGACATTTAGCAAGAAAAATACTAGTGAAAGACATTAGTTTGTCACTTCAAATGAGATTTTTTAACATGAAAGCTAAAAACTAGATTATTGCCTGCTTGGAATGTAATCGGGTAGCTGATGCTCAGTACAGCTGCATCCTCTCCAACTTTCATGGCTTCAGAGGAAGCTGAAATGAATCTTGTTTGTTTTTAAAATGAATTGCCAAAACTAAAATATTTTTTCTCAGCATTGGTTGAACTGATTTTCTGTAAACTGATTTAGCAAATAATGTAGAACATGTTGAAAGTGAAATAATAAAGCTATCTGTCACAAAAACAATGGACCTCTCATCAGCTTGTGCATTAGTGGGCCTAACAGCATGGATCTCATTTACATCATACTTGCTCCAAAGTGAAAGCTATCATCAAGCGTGTAAAGGATATTCTATTCATAAATGGTAACTACGTTGCCTTAAACATAATTTTATTCAATGGATTTTAAAAATGCAATACTGGACACGGGATGCAATTGCTACAGAATGTAGGAGTCTTGTGCACAAGATAATTTTCTTCTGAGTTGCCCCTTTTTCTGATATTGTGGGAGTTCACTGATTTACTTTAAGGAAAAATACTACCATAAAAACTCCTGCTGAGTAAATGTGGTTTTAAAAGCTTGTTGCATTAAGCCTTTTATTTTACCTACATTCTTACCCAAATCCTACCTTAACAGATGCAGATATAAGAACTGTGGTCTTTGAATAAGTCCAGAATTGTATATATTCATCACCTATTTATATTTTAACAAGCAATACAGTTTCAGTAGCCTCGTCCTTTGAAAACCTTTAGGACCCAATGCCAGCACAAAGCTCAACACAGAAATAGTTACCATCTGAGCTTACACAGAAGAGAAAGCTCCATTTCTTTTCAAGTACAATGGATTAATGTAGGGGGAAAGCCAGTATCGCTAAATTCGTCCTGAATGTTAAAACTGTAGATTGCAATGGCATGAAGGGTCAGAGATTAGTTTAGCCTGCTGTGGCTATGGCTATCTAATTTAATTAACATTTATGTTCTAAAAAAACCCCCATTTGCAAGTACTAAGTAATATGGTAAATATGGAACAAATTATCAGCAACAGCAGGGGAGATTTAAAATATGCATCTTGAGTTTGGAGTCATTCAGAAACCTGTGGTGATGCAATCACTCAAACAGAGTAATCTTTACGAGTTTAACTTTGACAAGAATGCATGTGCAAACTGTCTTCCAGAGACTCATCAGTGTGGATGACACACAAGCTGCCTTTGGTTCTTGAAATGCCTCATCCATGTGGACCCATGACTGAATGTTTTTGCAGATCAGGTGTTCCCTAATGACTTAGAGCAGTACTTTTCAATCTCTTTTGATTTGAAAAGCCTTACAGCTTTTCTAAGGCACAACGCAGATCCCTGTATAGCGAGCTGAAGGCTGGTGGTGATGGCTGCAGGTTGCAGCTTGGGAGGTTCAGACCAGCCATGACTCTGTGTTGGTGAGCCAAAGTCACGCCCGCCCCACCCCACTTGTGTCACAGCCCCTTTTGCCCTCAGGGGACCTCCGGTTACCTCAGAGCCCCGAAAACGATAAATACCTGAGAGGGAGCAGCCATCAGTGCTTGGTGTAGAGGAAATGATCCATGCAGGCTGAGCTTTAGCAACGCGGGCACTATGTCTGGAGAATGGACCTGCCGTAACGTCGTAGCTAAGGGCCCAGGGGCTGTGGAAAACACCAGAGGGTTTTTTCCATCCCATTCGTTTATGGGTCCTTGGATAATTCCCCCCTCCCGCGCCCCGCGAAACCCGTAGAGCGCATTAGGGCATTACATCTAACGCAGGGCACCCCAAGCCAAGCCCGGCGGTCGCCATTACCTCAGGTCGCCCAGGAGAGGGCGCCGCGCGGCTCCTGCGGGACGCCATTTTGGGCGGGCGTGAGGTGAGGAGAGGCGCGGCGGGGCCCGGCCCGGCTGGGTGCTGGCAGCGTGCGGGGTGCCCGGGCCGAGCTGTCCGGGCAGCGTGCTCCGGCCCAGTCCCAAACCGGGCACAGACGGGACACTCGGGCAGCAAAGGCGAGGGGCGCAGGGCAGGATTAGCGTGTGGCTGGTACCGAGAGTCCCGGCCGAGCCGCCGCCGGACCAGCCTTTTCCCGCCGCCGCGTGCGGAAAAGTCGCATCGGGGGCTTCGGGCTGCTGAGGTGTGAATCTGCGTCGCTCTGTAGGGCTGACCCGATGGGCGAATTAGTCGCAAACTAATGAAGTTAATAAGGACATACTTAGGCTGGTAAAAATGTATTTTTTGTTTGACAACCAATACTCTGTAGTGTTGCGAGGTGTGTTACATTGGTATGGAGGGTGATGTGGTTATATCTGATATGCAGCAAATGTAAAAAAAATAGGGTAGGAGGCTGCTAATAAGATCCCAGCTCAGAGCTTAGTTGCATCAGGCTCTTGGTGTGCAGGATGGGCTTCGGCTGATGTCTTGGTGCTCTGAGCAAACCAGGAGCACAGGGCAGGAGGAGACTGCTGCTGTATTTGCTGCCTGTATTGAAGGAGAGATCTGCAAAGCTGAGCAGCAAAAACCGGCATGACTTAGCTGAACTGCTAACTTCTGTAACAGTCTTCTGTAAAATTCACATCTCTGGGCATCTGAGAGAGGTTAAGGCGCATATTGTGTGCTTCGCAGTTGTTTACAGGCTTCCTCCCAGAGGTCTTATTTACCTAATTACTGTTCACGGGACAGGCTGTGGAGCTGATACCACTCAAGACAGGAGCGTGTATCTGTAGTCAATTGCAGAGTCAGCTGCAGCAGTACGGATTCAGGCTAGGACCATTAACATAAATGAATGCATCTTCCCGGATAAAAGGATAAGGAGCAGCTGAAAACCGTGCAGGGGTATGTCCACCTCTGTAAGACAGGGTGAGGAGTCGGCGGCGCTCCACGGCTGCTTTTACAGAGTACCTGAAACGGCCTCCTCCAGCTGGGACTGTGGCGCGTGAATTTACACTTGGTGCATCTTACATCTGGAGACAAGCAGCGTGTAGCTCGTGTGCTGGATCTGTGCCAGGGTTAAGCCCCCAGTAGTTGAAGCTGGATCCCTGGTAGCACTCATGATGGGAGGTCAGGCGCAATGAAAGAGCCCTAGTAGTTTGAGAAGGAACACACCAGCACCTCTCCTGATGGGAGGTCAGGCGCAGTGAGCAGGAGGGCCCCCCTTGTGCTGGCAGCTCCGTTCCAGTGTTTGGCTGGACTCCAGAAGATTAAAATAGAGCCTTAGACTGTCCCCTCGGCAGCACTGCCAGCTAGAGCCCTGACAATCCTGGGGTTGTACTCAAACGTGAGTCCCTTGGGAGCATGGGCTTTACCCTAACAGCTGAGGCACTGAGTAGGTCGAAGCAGGCAGGGTTATTGCTCTTGTGACTCACACTCGAGGAAGAGAGGGATCAGGATGGAGCCACGAGAGAGCAGGGGATCAGAATGAAACCACAAGGCACAGAAGGGGGAAGGAGCAAGTGTGGCCCAGAAGAAAGCTTGAAAAAATCCTTGTTCTGCTGGTGCCGGCTTCAAAGCATGCATAGCCATGAGAATCAGGCGTTAAACTATTCAAGCCCAAGTTCTGATTTAGCTCCTTTCCGTGACCATTTCAGGAAAAGAGAAGCAAAAAAAAGAGCAACATTTTCCTTTCCCAGTCATTTTAAAAAGCAGTATGGGAAAGGGCGAAGGCCATGCGGGTTCATGTGAAGAACCCCCATGTAGGTGGCAAAATCTTGTGGTTCAGAAATGATCACGGCTGAGGGGAACCGGAGTTCTCATATAAGTGTTAGTCACACACGTATGAGAATGTGTGGGACATACTAAGCGCTTAAACAAAATACCTGATTTTCAGAAGTGAGGAGCACTCCCAAGTACCACTAAAACCAACAGCAGTTGCAGATACCGGCATATCTTACAGAAGGGTGTTTCAACCCAGTCATCTATTATGGATTTATTTATCACCACTTAATGAAGGCATCCACACTTGAAATGTTTTGCTTCAGGATTTTCAGAAAGTGATTACAAACAGTGCTGGACAAAACATTTTGGCATTGCCTTTTCTTCCCCTGAAAAATGAAATTCGGTTGAAATTTTAAAATAATTTTAGTTTTGAAAATATCACATAGATTCAGTAAAACAAAATGCCCATATCACCAAATTCAGTGATTTTGGTTTGATATTTCCAAAACAAAGCATTTATATTTACTGGTATAAATGTTTTGTCTTTAAATTGACTTTTGTATTAGTTTATAAAGCTCAAAAGTTGCTGCTCAGTTTACCATTTTTTCTCTGTAGCTGAATGTGTATGTCAGTAGCAGAGGGGAGGATTCTATCTGAATTTTTTTCCTGCATGTTTGCTATAATAAAGATGAACTGGCAAATCAGAATAATTAGATCTGTTATTCACACAGGTAAGGAGCAGAAGTCCTACTGATTAATTAGGACTAATTAATATTAAAATCTCTAAGAAAATAGAAACATTTTTAATAACCCCTTTCTAAATGAGCATATATTTGTTTGAAAAGAGAGTTTGAAAACAGCAGTCTGGTGAAGAGAACGGCGAGCTTCTTAATATTTTTTGTGTGTTTGCAAAACAAACAAAAAACCCAAATCAAACCCAAAGCTTTTATTTAAAGACAGCATTAAAAAATAAGTTAACAGTTTGCTCAGAGAGGTGACAGTTCATGTAAGTTAATACATTTGGATGGAACAGCAAAATGGTTATCTTTTGCTGTCAGAAGAACGAGTCAAAAACATGCCTATAAGAGTTTGCTGACTTCTTTCCAGTTGGTTTAAAAGCATTTCAGTAAAACAGCATAGAACAGCCAGAGGCAATTATAAAACAGCACTATCCTTCAAGAAACCATGGCAAACTTCTTATAAAGGTCTGTAAGAATTGCACTGTTCACCTACTTATCTTCTTAGATAGAGAAGAAGTCTCAGCTCGGGGCAAGCAAAACATATGAACAACCAGGCCCTAAAAAATGCGTGGTACATGCAAAAATGCACCAAGGTAATTTAAGTACATGCACACAAAAATCCTTCTTTGTCTTGCGGTGTTTTTTCTAGTTAATTTCTTAGGTTACTGTACATGACTCATTACTTGCATTTGGTTTTTTTCTTTTACTAACTTAGTAAATGTGGTAACAATCAATGTTTTAAAATTAAAACTCAAGGAAGCAGAAATGACTGACAGTCACGTTTTATCTTACATTTTAAGAATTATTTTGCTCTGCTGCTTTACTCTGCTGCGTTTTGGTTAAAATATTTTCCACGTGTGAAAATATCCACAGATACTCCAGTAAGATGCTGTTATTCTGAAACGTGCAACGCATTGGCATGTTATGGCTGAAATACAGACATTTGTCAACATTTACATTACCATATATCCTTGTGCACAAGCTATGGGTAATGGACTGATGATGTCAGAAAGTTGTGTCCCTGCTCTGTCACAAGCTCTCTGTGTGACCTTGGGCATGTCACTTATTCCAGTTATGGCATTATCTACAAAAGGGAGAACAGTACATGAAACCTTGAGAGGCTTGGACAGTATTGTAGTTAAATACATTTAGCGACGTGTTAATCTTTGAAACAAGGTAAACAGTGACCCAGAGCAGAATCCTCGTAGTTTCACTTCAGCATTCAAAATGGAGTTCTCATTTTTCTTGCTTACATACAGTAACCCAATTTTATACTACATTAAAAAGTTGCCGTGCTTTTCTGTGTACAAGAATGTGTGAAAAACAGAAGAATTGCAACAGAAGAGTGTGTTTCACTTTTATAAGGTAATTCCTTCAGTAGGTGGTATTTGGGGTGTTTCTCAACTACAAGCAGATTATGTATACCCACCATACAGTATGTTTACGATGTGCCTTGAAAGGAGGGATTCACACCAGAAATGGTGGAGTCTGGCTGTCATTGTAAATACACAGCTGAAAGCTGCAGAGCTTGTACGACAGCCCCCAGGCTTGGAGAAGGAGGGCTTACTCTGTCAGCCTGCGAGATTTTTGTGCTGTTCACTGCTCTGATGCAAAGATGCTTCTATGCCAGCAACTTCTGCAGTTGTAACACATAGATTAGAAAGGTGCCACCTCAACTCTGACTACAAAGATGTCACTTCTGTAGTAAGGCATTTACATTTCTATACATTGAATTTCAGTTTCTGTTGATTTTGATGGGAGGTTATTTTTACCCACAAACTCTGGAAGTCATGCCTGTTCCATTTAGGTTTCTGAATATGTAGACCCAAATGAAAATTTGGAGACCATATTTGAAAGCTTGGCCTTAGAAAAAGTCACTTTCCAATAAAAATAAAAGAATTCAGGGAAAAACACAAACTATATTCAGATTTCCATGGATTGCAAAGCTCAAATACGTGGGTACTTGATGATGGTCAAATAGAACATGTTTCAAAAAATACAGTTTAAAGATTATACACAAGTACACATGGTATTTAGGATGATGTGAATGTATACACTAGCATTTTTTTGTTAATGAGGGAGAAGACTTGAAGTACATAATTTTAGAAGATCAGAGGAGTTGTAAGAATGCAAGAGCACTTCAAGTTTTCTAAATCTTAAAAGAGCTAGGTTTCTATGATATTAGATCAAACAAAAAAAATCTATGTTAAGAACATTTTTATGACAATGATTCACTTGAATAAACCTAAGATTTCTTTTACCAACCAACCTTTTTTCTAAAATAGTATTTAATATCTGAAGTTATAAAAAATATTTGTAGTCTTGAAAATTATTTTTATTGTCTATTTTATGTACTATACATGCCTCTTTCAGGAATTATTAAAGAAGCATGAGTCATACGGCACTCATTTACTCTTGGCTTATGGCCATCCTCAATATATATTTTGCTATTTTCAAACCATTTGCAGGTACCTATGCATGAAAATATTGTTGTGTCAAGTCCCAAGATCACAGTTAGCACAGCATACATTGTTCATCTATATATTTACAAAGTTTTAAAGCACATAAAATTGTGCATTATTATGTACCAAAGTTTAAACTTTAACATACGCTTGGTTGCATATATAGCAACAAGTTACAATAAAAATCTGAACAAAGACAACCAATAAACAGCCAAATTGCTATGTACAAACAAGGCAGGAAGCAATTAACCACTGCCTTGCACATTTCACTTAAATTACTTTTTCTCTGAGGGGAAAAAACCAAACAAACCCCTCTTCCCCTCCCCCAAGTCCCCAGTAACCCTAAAGGGTCTTAATTTTCATCAGCAAAATAACTGGAACTCCCATTGCATTCACTAGGGGATTCATTTGCATAATATGGGAGAGAAATTTGGTCCCTATTATAAAATGTAGCAATATATTATGCAGTATGTATTTCCCGCCCCCCCAGTACAACTGGTAACACAGCAGCATGGTGGGCTGGCTCTCTGAGCCCGGCTCCAACAATGGTCCCTGTGACCTCTAGGGGAATATTCCATGAGATAAACCCCCTTTTGTCTGCCTTACATGTATCATTTTCTTACACCAGCATAAATGTGTTGTTTTCATGATGACTCCTCTGATCCAGATCCTCAGCTGATGCTGAGCCAGCCTGTGAGCGAGTGGAGGTGTGGTGATTTATACAAGGCAATACCCGACTCGGCTTCAGTGGAACTACTCTTGATTTACACTGGTGCAAAAAACCTGGAATGAGGTCCAGTGACAGCAGAACTGGGCCCAAACTGACCTTTATATAAAGTAAAACACAAAAAGTCTGTGCATTTAGCTTAAAATCTGCTGAATAAATTACTACAGTTCACAGTAATAAGGTAGATAAGTGCTACACCAATCACTTTCTCTAATGTTACATCAATTTCACATAGCTTTTCCAAGAAAGAAAATGAAAATAACAATAAACATAGAAAATCTATTCTTATTATTTGACAAGAAAAATAGGAAGTTTTCTATAGCCTAGTGACAGACAAGCTTAGTAACACATTACCCTATTATAGGATGACTGGTTTAAAGGCTAAATCTTGCCCAAGGTGCTATGGTATGAAAAGACCAAGGAAGGTATTCTAGCGTGGCTGTCACTTCACCCCAAAAGCCCAGTATGAGAGACAGCTAGCTGGGTAAGAGCTCATAAACATCAGTACCGAGGAGAGATGATCTCTGAGCTGGTGGGATCTGTACAGCTTTCAATATATGGGGCCTGCTCCAAAGCCCAGTCAAATCAACAAAACGACTGCTAATGACTTCGCAAATGCTTACTTAGCAGAAGAGAGGGCTGTGCCCGCACAAAGAGGGGTGAAGGACTGGCCAAAGCACTCTTCAAGAGTGTAACGCTCAGCCCACCTTGGGGAACATTGCCCTTGGTTTTTGCAAAGAATGTGCTGGGCCAACAGCTCTGCTGCTTACTTCTGGGCATGATTTAGCCTTATGAATTCTACTTCATGGAATCAAAAGATAAATTATACTTACAAGTAAAGTGTTCTAGCTATTTAATGTTTTTCTGTAGTGGAAAAATCAGAGACCCAACCTGATGAAATCTCCGTTGTCTGAAAATTCAAGGCGTCTTTACTAAAAATACTTTTTGCTGATGGCAAAGTTCAACACCTTAGAGAAATTCAGAGTAAGTTTCCAAGCTGTGTACCATATTTTCAAATACACTATACCCTTGTTGTTTGTAAGGCTGTATTGAAGTTTTACATAACAGTCATGAGCCATGCATTTTAACACCTTAAAAGAGTTGACCAGCAACTTAATGCATTTCTTTATACCATAGAGAATTTAAAGATGCACCATCTCTTTCCAAAACACCCTAAACATAAATGTTAAGGATAAAATATTCCATCTTCCCCCTCCCGCTCTAATGTCTATATTTAAAAATACTAATTTATAGATTTCTCTGTTTGTGCTCTTTACTGTATAGAAAATCCAATTGTTAATTAACATCTAAAGGCAAAGAAAAAAAAATACAAGTATGGGAAATAAATGCTTGAGCCACAGGTTTCTTGAGGCAAACTGTCCATGGGCAGACTGCTTTCTTGCGGATGCAAGGAATTTTGAGTGTAAACCTTGCAGTTACCTACATCTTGCTTCCTACCAGCAGAAACAGGAGGGTTTTACACCATAGGAGATATGGTCCATGTTGGTGTTCTTTTTTTTTTCCTGTGGAATTGTAATATTAAAGCATTATATTCTTTTCTAGCTAGTCCAAGTGATACCTAGAAATAGGAGGGACTGGGTTCAGCCCGGGTGAAAATATACTCCCTGGAAAATGCAGAGTGAAAGTTCTGTGGCAAGATATATGAGTAAGAGAGAGAGATTCCAGAAGTTCGCAAAGCCTAAGTACCCATTTTAGAGTAGCACTTCAGCTGATATAAAGTGTGTATGGACTCATTTGAATGAGCTGTCTGCTGGCTAATGAAATTCTAGTATGCTGTGGGCTCTGAGCCACAACATTTCCCACTTCTGTGCAAGAATCCTTGGAAAGGCACTCTAGCTCAACCTGGAGAAGGGGTTCTTGGTAATTAAAGCAAAGGTCTGAGTTCCTAATTTTAATTTGATTCCTGACTCTGAGCTTTCACTCTACGCTCTACTCAGAAGAGTCACTCGTGCCTTTATGGAGTGGGGATAACAGTGCTGTGTTTTGCAGGATTCTTCTGAACTGCTATAGTTACTTGTGAAATGTGTAAGTGATCGTCCTAAGAGAACCGCAGAAGTGTTATGATTAGTATTATGACAGTACTTGAAAGGCACCGCTTTCTACTATTTATTTATCTCTGGGTGTTCATTACTATTCTTTTAAGGAGCTGCTTTACTCAGTCACCCACTGAATAGGTAGGGATAGCAATTTTGAACAAAGAACACATACTTCTACCAAAAGATAATTTCAGTGCTTTATAACCAGAAGCATTTAAAATCAGAAATATCAGTTACTACTTTGACTATTAAGGTATGTGGAAGAAACTCAATCTAGAGGTAACAGGATCAAGGAAGCATGCCCCATTGGCCATCATGTAAACACTACTTCCATATAACAAGGTTAAAATCAAGATGGGGTACACTGTGGCTGGCATTTGCACTCCCATAATCAAATTCCATCTTAGCACAGAAGATTATGATGAAGTCAAGCCCTTTCTACCAGTAAAGAATCCAGCTCTTTGTTAGATACATGACTACTTCTGGAAAAGTTCAGCAGCAGGAGTAGATGAAAGAGATATTTACATCCTTATCTAACCAGCAGTGTGTACCTGTTCTGCTGTAGATTTTGCTACTTCTTGCCCTCACTGTTCCTGAAGAGCCAAAGCAAAGCAAGGTGGGTTTCATTTAGGAACATCTTGTTTTATCTCATCACTTCCTGCAAAAACATATGGCCTCAGCGTATTGTTATTTTTATTCTTTAATAGACAATTCTATGGCAGTTTTACTTAGAGGCTAAACAGATTAGGGGAGCCTGGGCTAGGTGCTGTATACTAGAAAAAAATGTAAATTATTTTGACTTCTGAGTATGAGCATTACATTGTTCTGGCTCTCCCTGGCAATAAGCCTTCTGCTAATGAACATAATGTAATAAGCTGTTACTGCTTTCAGTGACAGTAAAACATCACTGTTTGGTTCTGTGATGTGTGAGTCAGGTTTTCCCCATGCAGTTCCATGTGGCATGAAACATACAATGTATGTCCTTCTAGCTGCAAATTGGCACTGACACTTCTGCTCCCCCCTACATCTTCTCACCCACAGGAATTTTCAGATGGGTCTCATTCAACATCTGTGGAAGTGAACTGAAGTTTTTCCATCCTCACTGAGCTTTGGATCAGGTAATGAATTAATATTTTTGGTGCAAAAAGTTAACTTCCCTGTCCCAAAAAGAGACATTACAAATGTAAATCCCTTATAGAAAGTTTTTGCCCTTATATCACTGCAAAGACTCTTCTTGGCTTCCACATACTGACCAAGCATAAAATAGTGAATAACATTTATTTTTGAATTTATGGATTGAGTTCACAGGGATTTTAATAGCACTGGGGTTATGGAAGTGCTATTTTAATAAGGACCACAGATCATGGGCCCAAATCCTTACCTTTACCTTAAGGACTTGTAAACTCAACTATTTAACTCAGATCTCTTTATTGGAGGCCTTAGAATGTATCCACCTGGAGGCTGAAAAATTGAAAGGTAGAAGGCTGCGCAAACATGGAGTGAGGGAATTTAACCAGCAGGAATGTGGCCCATAAAATTAAACTTCAAGAACTGTTTAAGAAAAATTAAAGCTTGTGCAACAGCTGGGGTTTCTCTCCACGTTAGTTCATTTCTTAGTGACTCAAATGTTATGGTTCTCATTAATATAGATTTCATTTTTGAGATCATCTTCTGTAGTACTATAAGTCCTATTCTGTTTGGAAAGGACAGAATCGTGACTCACTCTGATCTGCCTTTAGACAAATACAGCATGCTAAAACACCATCTCCCACCCTCCTTATGATATTAATATTTATTGGTGGCCCAAATAAAAAATCTTAGGTTCAGACTGCACCCCAAATTTCCCTAATCTGAATTGCCAGAATATCCCAATTTCAGACACGGTGATCAAATACCCCTGAAGTTTGAATATTCAGGAACAAAAGTAGGGGCATTTCTTTCCAATGGGTGTATGAGAGTGCCGCCAACATAAAGAAATGTGCTCTTGTGTGGTGGGCAGAAGAAAAGGCAAAGCTTTGCTTCAATCTCACTTAGACCCTGCGTATTATTCCTTCAGAACTTGGCCTCATTCTGCCTGCTCTTGACCTCGAAGGTTTCACCTCCTAAGCTTTTAAAATAACTTGCTACTTATATAATTTGAAACCTAAGCTCCTGAAAAAAGCCCATTGTGATAATTATGTCAGGCACTGGCAGCATTCAGAGATGGTGGTGTCTGCATTTTCTAGATATTGAAAGAATTTTCATTTCTCTGTAAGTGGCTAGAAACTCTGGGTTAACTGTGTTACTAGACCAGTTAGCACTTTAGTTATATGCAACCTAAATACATTCAAGAAGGCTGAGAAGTAGAAAAAATTTATAGGAAATGGTGGAAAACAGATTAATAGAAGTTTAGGACACAGTCCTAACGTGACGACACCAAGGATGTTACAGTTTCTGCTAACTTGCAGGCAGAACCACTCATGCTTAAAACTTTGCATGCTCAGAGATACATGGAAATCAAGAGAACTGCGAAACCTGATTACTAGATTTGCAGCCACAGATTGTTGTTATGTGGTGACTGTTACGACTCTACCTGCAAAACTGCAGATGCCAATAATAATGCTTGCATCATGATAGATACCCCTGTAAGACCAGAAAACTGGTGATGAAGTCAAAAGATTAGGATTCTTTTGAGTGGCACGAGTTGCCATTTCAGGAGCTGGACTTTTACAAGTGGTTTTGAAAGTATGGCCCTATATGCATAATGCTCACTATCTCATAGTAGAGCAATTGGAAACAATGCAGAAGTCTGGGGTTAAAGTGTGCTGCTGAAGACTTCAGAGACAGCAGAACCCGACTGGTCATCTGGACCCATTATCTGTTGCATAGCATTGTGCACATCCCTGTCTTCTACAGACTCTGTGCTCGTTGCCCAGGACTTGCCCTCTTCATCCAGAAATGTTGTTTTATAAGGCTCCACATGTATCCTATGGACATTCTGCCTTGATTTCTCATACTTGCCTTTCCCATCTTCTGGAAGGCTGGATGCATGAGGTAAGAAAGTGCTCCGAGACCCATCAGTGGGAATCTTTAACTGCTCACTGGAGGTAGGTTCTTGAGACAAATCTGAAGATCTCATGAGATGCTGAGTATACACACCTTCAGAGAGCGAGCCAGACTGCGTCTCGCTGTGCACACGCAGCCAACGATGATGCCGGCTGAAGTAGTTGTAATGTTGATGTTTCCCTAGCTTTTTTTTCCCTAAAAAGCTCAGTGGCTGCTTGGGGCTAGAGGACTTGTCTATGCTTTTTGATGTAAGCCCTGACATTGTTAGATTGCTCATATACTCCGTGCAACATTCAGCATTAGTATCAAAGGCACTACTCTCTGTCAGGCCTTCTTTCAATGTTAGGCAAGGCTTCACGTCGTGGACTTGGAGAACATCAGGTGCACTGCCACCCAGGCCACTGCCTGCCTGCTGGGATATGTCATGTGAGGAGGAGTAAATCAGGTCTAATTCTCTGGGGCTTAATGCATCACTGGAGTCATAGTCACTGTCAGTTGGAAGGAATACTTCAGAGCAGCCTTCTTCATCTGAGCAGGGTTGGGAATCTGCAAAGAGAAGTGATTAACACTAAGAAGACAAGCACAGGAGAGAAACTGCTTAACTGTCATTTATGTATTTTTTTTCTTAATTTAGAATCAAATCTACAAATCTGAAAATATATGTGTGTTTCCTCTGTGGGCCTAGGTGACAGAAAAGGCAGTAGTCAGGGAGGATTTACAGATGTGTTAGAGAGGTGGTGGTAGAATTAGGAAAACGCAAAAGGATTCATTTATTAATATATTAAGTACAGGGAAGAATTTGAATTTGAATTGGGTGTAAGTTCTGAAAGGATCTGTTTTCCTTTATCTTGTTTTCACCAAATTTCATAGAGATGGAGATTTGGGAGAGAGAAAAACTCTAATCCAGTTTCTGTTTTTATTGAAGATGTCAGTTGAGTTACTCCAGGTTTATACCTCTGCAACTGTGAGTAGGGTGCAACTGTACGTGTGCTTAAGAGGCTTGAGGCAAGACATGGAGGCAGATGAACAAAAACTACCCTTTTGCCCATCAGGTGCATTATGTATGTTCAAATCCAAAGCAGACATTCTTAATTCAAATGTGAATTGTTGACCAAAATGCACACTGGCACTGAAATCATTGCTGTCTTTTGGCTACAGAAGGATCAATAACATAATAAACAGTGGCATGTGTGATAGAATGGATTGATGCTCCACTGCCCTGGATAGTTTATATTAGATCCAAGCAAAAAAAATGCAGATTTTATACAGCGCTAACTATTTACTTTGACCTAGCGTAAATTACTGTATAGCACAGCAATAATGAATCAAGCCCATGCAGGACAAGATAATGCTCTAGGTTACATAGTGCCAGAGCTAAGGATTATTCTGCATTCATGGTGTGTAATACAGGGAAAAAATTAGCTCAAGGAGAGATGCTGAGAAAGAACACCATTGTGTAATGGAGCGAATCAAAACACCATCATCTCTGGTTTTTTTTTTCGTTTAACCTGATCTAATCAGAGTAGATTTATTCATTTTTCTTAACTGTATAAAACTGCCAATTTGAAAAAACAAATTATTATTACCAAAATGGTCATGGCAGTTGTTTAATGCAGCATCTGTTACTTTTGTTTCTACTGTTTCATTTACTCATTGCTTAAAGACAGCTCAGCAGAATGATGGTTTACATTTTTCTCTGAAGTCCTTATTCTGTTAGCAAATTAGGTGTTACTGTTTAATTTGCTTCATCCTTATTTGCTGTGATCCATTTCTTTCATCAGTTTAATTTTACAGCTGTTCATAAAAGCAATAATGGTCAACGAGGTGCATACTTATTTGTGTAATTCTGTGTTTTAACGTGCTTGTCTAAACCACTGAGAACACTGAGGTATGTGAAAATGACTGTTAAATCAAACTGGACTGTTGGCACTAAAATCTGCTCTGTCAAGACAAAGCAAGAGGAGCATAAGAAAGAATTGCTCCAAAGCAGAGGAACAGTCAAAGTATGGCAAGAAAATGGCTGTAATATCAGAGAAACAGAAGGTGACAAATGGAGACTATGGAAAAGTCTCACTTAGATTCCAGACAAATTATTAGAAACTATGGTGAAGAACAGATACATATATGAGTGATGAGAAAGGGTCAATAGCTTTTGCTTTGTAACTCATGTCTCACCAGTCTCGTAAAGCTCTGAGCACATGCACAATTAATGCACAGGCATCCTTAGATTTCTGAAGAGCTTTTGACAGGGTTCTTTACCACAGGTTCTGAAGCAATGAAACTGTAATCGAGATAAAGAGAAAGCTCCCTCTATATATTGTTGATGTAGACAGCAAATGAAGTAGTCAGCTTTCACTATGGATGGATTTTACTAATTCTGGACATCATGGAGAAGTCAGTGACAGCACTTGTCCCTTCCAACCTGTTCATTAAATGATCTGGAACAGTGAGATGGCAAAGCTGGCTGATGATAAGTGATGATTCTGAGTAGTTGAAAACAAAAAATGATTGTCAAGATTGTAGAAGGGCCTCAGGATATTGAGTGGCAAATGACTGGTAAAAGGATTGTTAAAATACCTTGGCAGGTATGGGAAAAATTGACTCCTTGTATAAAAAAACATACAAGAACTGTTATAATTAAAAGTAAGTAAGTTCAAAGATTTCACTTGATGAACAAAGAAAAATTCTCTTACCACTCACAGCTTTTCTCCTCTGTATTCTAGCCTCAGGTGAAGGAGGAGGTGAAGGAAGACAATCTAGATGTGAAGAGGTTGAACTGATTTTCTTTTGAGATTGTTCTGAAAGATCTACAAGCTTCTTTATGGGTAGGCCAGCTGCTGGCTGCTTGTATCTTGCATACTGCAGTGCTTCTGTGATCCATCTCATTTCCCTCCAGATCTCATCAATTTGCTGTAGAGAAAAAAATGGTGAAAAAGTACAGTTAAGTCTGTGTATTAATTTTACCTAAGTGTGTACTTTATTCAAGTGCCCAAGTAGGTGTGTAGTCATTGCCAACAGAGAGAAGCAGGATCCCCTGACAGGACACTTCAGATTTAGGTGGTCTAAACTGCCTTTGGTTAGGTGCTTGTTCTCCTCCACCACTGCAGAGGCTGGTTGGGGCCATCACTCTCTCAAATCAGGTACCTCAATTAAGAACCTGTAGTTAGGAGGGGCGAATCCAGGCCTAAACGCTGACATGGAAAGAAAATGAAAATTGTCTTTTGATGGAGTAAAAAATTTGATCAATTTTGTAGCATACTTGAAACTTAGTTTCACTCTGTACTGGAATGAAAGCAAGGCTTCTTGAGCATCCTTGCAAACCCAGGATTATGTTCAAAAGCAGAGTGCTCAGATCAAACCTAGTTTTTAACAGAAGAATATACATACATGTGGAATAATGTACATACATGGAGGGTTGAAGCACAGCTATAAGCCAAATTTCAGGTTTCTCCCTTATCATCATCTTGGTCTGCGTACATTTTAAGAATATAAATCTACACTAAGACAGTTCTAACACATGCCTGTTGATGGCAATAAGAGACAAGTGCTAAATCAATAGCAGGATATAGCTTAAAGTATCTACGCAGAGAGGAAAGATGCTGTTTAAAGTGAGTCTTGAGAGTCTTTTGATAATGGAACACTTTTAACATCTTCAGGCAATTCAAGACCTTTGATGACTGAGCAAATGCTGCAACCAGCAAATGACAGTAGCTGTGAGTATAGTATCTTTCTGCTGCAGTATCCTTTCTAGAACTTCCCTTGTATTTCTCTTCCTGCAGAAGATTCTGCATTTGAAGAAGTGAGCCTTCATATTCATATTGCAGTGTTTAAGGGAAACTGCTTTGCAGTTACACAAGCTACATTCTGCAAGAAAGCAGCATGAGAGACCTGGGTCAGTAAATGGATAGGCAAAAGTGAGTGGTACTTTGTGCAGTGACTACTATCAAATAGGGAAGTAACAGAGGGATCAGTGAAAAGGAGATGGCAGACTGATATATTCTAAGATGAGTTCTCCAGCATGTACTCTTAGCTGGAGATATTTCTTCACAAAACGCACATTCAAAGTGTGAAATTTATTGCCAAAGGATACTGTAGATGCCAGATTAGCTAGGGTAGTTCTTGATGAGCCATGTTTGAGACAGGATAGATGGATATTTGTTTTGACCTAGTATGGCTGTTTTTATGTAAAGGTGAAATCCTGAATCCAATGACGTCAGTGTAAGCCTTGCCACTGAGTTAATTTCAGCTAAGAATATAAACTGATAAGAATAGCAAATGGTCCAGAGATTAATTCATAATCCTACATTATTTCAAGACTTCAGTGTAGCTCCATGAAGAGAATGACAGTTAGCAAATGTCTCACCTATTTGATTTTGGAGATTTTCTATTTCCTTTCTGTGATCCTCCCTCAACCCCAAACAAAAGTCATACTGCATGCAGTTTAATAAAATGCAAATCCTGTTGATTTTCTCCCTGATGCCATTCTTCAGCGTCTCCTGGGATAATGGATCAGTCATTTTAATGAACTGTGGTTCTTTTATAGTTTAGGAACGTTTGAAGCATTACACTATATAAATTACAGCTTAACTTCAGTGTCCGTAGATTTCTTTTCCTGCTCTGTAACATTTTGGTAAAGATTCCAAGTACCTTATCTGCTGGTTATTTGGTTTTTTGTTTTTTTTTTTAATTTTTACTTTTCAGTTGCCCTCTGACTCCTTTTCAGAACTGCATTTATATAGACTCCCTTGCTCTTTACAATGTTTGGTTTGTGTAGTGACTTCAACACTGTCTTAGATCTAGGATCACACAAATGCTTTTGCGGTTTTGTGGTCACCACTGAAGATTGCGGTATGTGGTGGGCTGAGATATTTTTGCCAATAGGTGGAATACAGCTGGTTTTCATTTGAGAGGAAACCTGACAAGGCTAATACACTGTCACAATAATTCACCACAAAACACTGAAGTTCAAAATGTTCTCCCATATTTTCCTGGTGTATATATGTGACTCAAACAATTTGGAGAAGAGGAACACAGAACTGCCTATACAGTGCATGCAAATTAATATACATATACTTCTTTTTGATGTGAAGTATAAAAATTTTCCAAATTCTCCTGCACACTGGGAAGAAGCTAGATTTTCTGAGTGTGAGAATGGGAAGTGGACAAGGCCAAGGGGATCTGAATGCAGAGCAAAGAGGAACAGAAATACTATCATCTTGTTCATAATTATGGAGTGCCAAACATATTATCAATGGGATAAATGCTTGTCTTGGCCCCTATTCCAAAAGAAGATTGCTTGAATATTAAGCACATAGAGCTGTGAACTTGTCTGCACCTCACTTCTAGAAAGACAGATCAACCATGTCCATAGATGCACTCTGCAAAGGTCGTGAGTTTTACCAGTAAATAACCAATTGCCAAAATGGTTTGCAAAAGGTCAGGCCTTGCTATGCTGCACAGTGGGGTGTAGTTCGAAAATCTCTTTGAGTTGAGTAGGTAAGTCCTGATCTGGAAACAGTACAAGAAAATCAGTGTGAGAGACAAAGAATAAGCAAATGAGACAAGTATGATAGCATTTGTGATCCTTCTGCATTGGGGGACTGAAGCAGTATCACTGCATGGTACTGGACAGACATACAGATGTTTTTGGGGCTAGCTTGCCATCTTAAATGCCGAGCTGCTTTCTTCACTGTGATATTGTTGATTGTCTCCACAACCTAGTCTGAATTTTCATTTTAATTTTTTTAATTGGCAACTTACCCTGGTGAAAAATGTCCTCAGTTCACAAAGACAGAGAAAAACTATTACACAAATGAATGCCCAAGCATGGTACTAGCTTACCTCACATTAGAGGGGAGTGAGTTTTACAAGCAGACTGACACATTTCTTTATAACAGTCTAGTATAACTGTCATTTGATTTTACCCATAAAAATGCTTGTATAAAAGCAACAACTAAGGAAATCATGTTCTGTGTTTGAATTTCATAAAAACAGAACTGCACTTTTGATACAACTGCTCTTTTTATGATGTCTGTGAATAATTCTCCATTTAGATTTCATATTACAGCCCTATGCAATTTTTAAGAAAGCCACGTTAAAATCTCCTTGGAACAGTCAGAAACAGACTATTACCTGTATGTAGTCTATAACTTGCTGGTGTCTTTGTTTGGCTGCAGCGACTTCACTGTCTGAAATTGCTTCCCTTAGGGATTGCTGGGTTTTCAGAGAGTCCAGCTCTATGACAGCAGAAAGGCGGCAATACAGGCTTATAAATTTTTCCTTGTAACAGCAAAAATGAACTGTGAAAAGACCAAGTGCAAAGGAAACATTGTTATATTCTGGTTATGAAATATGAAATCCTTAGCTTTCAGAACACAAATTTTATTAAATGTAATTACTAACTCTGGATGGGTTACTTTAAGCTAGAAATAAATAATACAGGCTCTAATTCTCCTCTCATTTACACTGGATTTATTGTGTAACTTCACTGATTTCAAAAGAGTAATTTCTAATTTATATCTAAGTGAAGGGATAATCAGGTCCTTAGTATGCAACACCAGAGGCTATCTTGCCCTTGATAGCTTTAAACAGAAGGGCTGTTTCTGAGGCTTTTATAGCTCATCATTTCTTTTATCAAGAAAGTAGTGACATGACTGGAAAATGGAACTCATCTTTTATTTTTTCTAATTGAGCGTTTCAGAAAGAAAGTATCATTTTGAAGGATGATAACTTTCTCTTGGGCTAGGCTAGCTTAAATCAGTAACTTAAATGTAAATGATTCCACAGTAAAAGCATTTCAGTGATATCACAGTTTGAGTGAAACAAGTAAAACTCTTTTAGGTGTTATCACACATGATCCTCTGAACTCTTATGCAGAAGGGTAACACAGCAAGCTCAGACATGACCTCTTGCTTTGTGTAATTTGATTTCGGAATAGCACAGAGCTACCCAAGCTGCCTCTAAAAGAGGCAACTAGATAAAAGAGACAACAGCTACAGTGCCATGGAACTTCACAAATGTTAATTTACCTGGCCTCTTAAGGCTACATTATTCCAGAACCTGCAATTGCTCAGGCAAAACTTGCCAGTTATCTCTATGAACTGCAGTACAGACGTAACAAAACTTGCTGTGGGAGAACGAATTTTCAGAAATACTTCCCCATTCACTGGTGCTTCGATAAATACAAGCATACAGCGTGATCTTGTTATAGCAGCGAATGCCAGTTGGCTTACTACTGCTACTTTTCTGGATTGTGGCACGATATTTTTCAGAGTGTTTAAAGTGTAAATTGCATATATTCTTTTTATCATAAATATTAAAAAAGAAATAAAAACAGTGTCACATGTCTACTTATCCCTTGCAAACAATGTAAGAGTAATTCTCAAACTAAGAAATCCAATCACAGAAATGTCAGTAGCATAACAATAAAGGCCTAATCTGAACGTAGAAATCCCATGAAAAAGAGTGAAAGAAAAAATTCTACCTTCTGGTTTCTCAATGATACCTAGATATTGCAGGGATCTAGTCTGAATAGTGTGTGGTCTTACAGTATATATGCCATATGTGGTGGACTCTTGAGTGAATTACTGCCGCGGTTTCAGCTTCAGTGCTGAAGTTTCTAGCCTTTGTGGTTTTAAGTCAGACCCTTTAATGTTACTTTAACAAATGTTACTTCAACGCAGTCTTTTGTGGTTATGCAATTATATAGTTGGTAGCCACCAGCTAATGGGGAATGGAAGCTTCTAATATTTGACATGTGAATCACAGTCACTTTACAGAACATCAGGGATACATATATAATAAGTCATATAGAAATGTCATCTGCCTTTGGCCAGATGACTGCTTACTTAAAAAAAATACTCAAAATTCAGCTTTCCATACTATTTTCTTCACCATGAACAGCTTTCCCACTGCAGCAACCTTGCTAATCAGAGGTCTGCACCCAGAATGCCTTTTGAGAGATTACTTTGTTGCACGTTTATCTGTACCACATCATCCCATTCAGTGTCTATTGTTTTGTCAGCCTGATGCAAACTATGTCCCAGAAGTGAGAATGATTCCTGCCCCCAGCCTGCGTACCACATAACGAGAGTTAAATAGTCTGCAAAACCTCTAGTGCAGAGATTAATTTCACCAGAGATTAGTATGCTTCATGCATTAATTTGCACAGTGAATGCACCAGTCACCTCTCATAGCGAGAAATTATATGCTCAATACACAGAGTCTAACTGTAGACTTCAGGGCTGCGTGTCAAGAAGGTAATAAGTCTGTCTTTAGGGCACTACAGCCATGGCCATATGGCCCAAAGCACTGAACTAACTCTTCTAGTTCAATTACGTTAGTCTTCTTTTGAAGGGGTAACTTTTCTTTAGCAGACTATACCAGCTCATGTATTGTCTGTCTGTACCACTCATAATTTTATGGCAGCTCAGCTGTCATCTGTCCTCTCACAACCAGCATAAAAACCCAGAGTTCTCACAGGCACCACTTCGTGTGCTCTGGCTGATGTGGCATAAACACAGTCATCTATTCCTGCCTGATCCAAATGAAATTTGTATTGCTGGATGATGGCAGGTCACAGATCTATTGTGACTGCAGAAACATAGTCTTGGTAAGACCCTCCATTAACATCTAAGCATTGTTCTCGTACATTAGTGACTCTAACAGCACTTAGCAATGATATAAAGGAAACAGGATGGTGCTGGTAATGGTGTCACATAAACACCTGAGAGAGTATCACTGAGGACACAGTTGCCACTGGAGACCTATTCTGTAGTGGCTCCTTGTGTAGTGACTCCATCAGTTTCGGCTTGTATCTTTCTCTCTTCTCCAAGGCAGAGGAAAGAAAGATACCCCGTTTTACAGGGCAGAAGAAAACAAAGGAGACTAATGTGTAAGGCTCAGCAGTCCCCATACTTACAATATTATTTCTAAAAAGAACTATTAAGTCATTATGAGCTGCTTTTATGTGGAACCTTTCTTTTTATTGTGGACCAAAGAACAAGAAATGAGAAATAGAGGACCATGAAGCTAAAGCATCTTATGCCTTCTGTGAGACAGCTGGAAAACTCTGGTTTGGGGAATTCTTACCCAGCCAGTAATGCCATGGAACAAGAGGGCTGAATCTGCTACAGCACAGGATGTGCTCCCTAAAGAAATAGATTCAAATCCAGTGCTTTGGCATTTTTCACGACAGGCTTTTCCTGCACCACAGCAACAGGACTGCATTTTTCCAGGAATCACAAGGAAAAAGATGACCCTCACGCAGGAAACTCCACTCAGACCTTTCACAAAGTTGTGAGGGAGTCACACCTTGAGTAGGACTGTCTGCAGTCAGGAACTGCAAAAATTCTCCTCTACAAAAGTGGTGATTATTCTTGTGACAATTTAGAGGGATGGTTTTTTTGCATCTCCTTTCACACTCCAACCTTGCTATGTTGTGTGTGATTTTTTGGTTCTGATTTTTAAAGAACATCATCTTCCAAATAAGCTTATAGACACATACTGGATAACTGTGGGCTTTGCTCTATGCTTTGCATTTCAATAACGATTGCTACAGTATATGCTTTAACCGCTCTGCTCTCTCTGTAACTTGTACACAGTTATAGGTAGTGTTGTTGCCAAAGCCATCACGTGATTTATTGACTCTCCACTGGGACAAGGGGGAAAACAGATACAACTTTGTGATTTTATTATAAGGAGACTGGGTTAATATTTCTAGGTGAAGCAAGCTACTATACCGAGTTCAAACATCTGAAGAGGGAGGTTAAGAAATCCTGAGTGTGGGGTGTAAGGATTATTCTGTCCTGGGGCAGTGCAGACGTCGTCTGAGGCGGGGAGCAGGAGAAGAAAGGAGACATTGTGACCCAGTTCCAACACCTCCTGTGTATACAGACGGAAGTGCTTAGCCTGTAGAGGGACACGCGCGGGGGAAGAAATAGGAGAGAATTACAACATGGCACTTATATAAACAACACCCCAAATGATATAAAACATTAAAGAAAATTTGCACAACATCAAGCTCGGAATTTTTATAAAACATAAATATTTGGGGGGGGGCCTAAATGTGGGTTCATGTCACTACATAAAATAAAGATTTAAAGCTGCAATGTTCCACATTAAAACAACACACACAGGCACAACCCCCCTGAAAACAACATTTATGTTTCTTATTAGGCAGAAAATGATCACATGCCATGTGCTTTTCAAGATTATGATTGCATAATTATGTGAAAACATGAAAATGGATTCAATTAAAAACCTTTAAGATTCAATTTAGGGTTGGTTAAGAGAAATATGCAGCTTTCCCTCAACACAGCACTGAAAAGTTTTAACAAGTGCTGCAGCAAGAGAAAATGGCACACACAGGAGTTGGCCTGAGCTGCTGTAGAGCTGCTGTGTGCAGCACAGCATTTTACCCTGGGTATGTATCAGTGTCACTGTCCATGATTGTTTACCACAAAAATAATAAAAATACATAAATAAATCTGTTGAATTAAAAATTCAATTCATTAACATAGAAGGTTGGTCCTGAGTCATCAAAACATTTACAACTGTGTTTAACTGCGAGGTCATGTTTATGTCTGTCTCTGATGCACAGTAGATGAGCTTAAATGCTTGGCTGAACTGCAGCCTAAGGAACATACTGCACATTGATTTAAATATTTTAGTCCCTAGCTCAAAAAAAATCCCCAAACCAAAAAACCAAACCACCACAAAAGCGATAACCTCCAAGAAAATATACTAGCATAGAGATCTGTACAGAGCCCTAGGGAATTAGAGTGACTGACCACAAGGCAGCACACCATCTGTCTTAATTTCGGATTTACTTGAGTCTTACTTGGCTCTTCCCAGGCTAGAAGGTGCAGCACTGATGGATTCCTTTTTAAAAGCAAAGCCTAAACCTTTCAAAATCAAGAAATGTAGAACCAGATTAATTTATTTTAAGGCCACATCCTTCTAGCTCTACAAACAGACCTTGAAGTGAATATAAAGATGATTTACTTCTACTTTAAGCCCTCTTTACCCTTGTAGACCAAAATAAAATGGAATTCATGTAAACAAGAAACAAACTCCTTAGCTTATTTTTTCACAGATCTTTCACATCATAGATTATTCTCCCTGACTTTGTTTATTCACATAAGCATTTCTTGTACCTAAATGTAAAGCCAGAAGCCAGATACCTCTCCTCACCTACAGCAATCTGGAGGTCTGGAACTATGTGTTTTAGAAGCGCTACGTTTATCTGGGTGTAAAAGAATAGCAAAATGCTGTGTCTTCAGCAGGCCTTTCATACACCCTCACTATTACCTCCAAAAGAACAGTCAATTGCCCCGCTTGACTGCCTGTTTTTCTTTGCCAGCTGGGTAAAGGTGCTTGCAACTACTATTTTTGTGCAAAAGTGCTTATTTGCACCTGCCTGAAGTTCCACAAATATGCTAACAGATGCAAAAATAGGAGCTAATTGAAAATTTGTCTCTTAATCCTGATATGTTCAACTATCCAGGAAAGTAACTGTTTTATTGAAGATGTGTCCCCCGCCCCCTAGAATAATGGAATACAAAACTTCTCTGCTTTTCTTTTCTTGCAACCATAATATTTAATCCCTACTTGCAAGTTACACAGTTTGTAGCTTTTAGTTGTATTCTTAAGAATCAGTTTTTAAAAAGGTGATAAATACCACAAAGGAAAATACCTGATGCAGAGGTAGATTGATCTGTTTAAGGAGAGCTTTCACTGCCATCTGGAGCTCATACAAGAACAATTGAGTAGGGCAGTCTGAAGTATGATCCATACTTTCCACAGATTCTGAGCCAGAAAGTGTTTGGATCCATTCCCACTCATCTCTGTATGTTGAGTCAAGTTAAAATTAGAAATATAACAAAAGTTCAGTGCATAGGCAGGAATTCAGCGTATGTGCATTTGGGATCTGTTGATAGTTTAATCCTCATATAGCAGAACATTCTAAACTTGTGCAATCTTGATTGTTTGTGGTTAAAAATCTAACTTTGAAAAGTTTAATTTTTCTAGCACATGTACATCAGGCTGAACATTCCTTGCAAACCTCTGAAAGTCCAACTGCCTTTGAAATATTTCACTAAGGCTTCTCACTCCACGTTTTCTTTTTCACATATTTCATTCCCTATCTACCACAATATTTTAAAAAGCATGCATTGGAAATGACAACAGTGACCATTAGCAATTCTGTGACAGACTCACTTGTACTCAGTGGAGCCAAAGAACTTCCTGGTTTGCTTGACACATATCCATTCTAGACCTGATAAACATGGGAATCATCTTTCTGGATCAAATCCTTAATTCACCCTGCCCAGTATTCCGCCTTGAAAAGCAGCCAGCACCAAACATTCAAGAAAGAAAAGTACAGGAAACCCCACTACAAGTAATAGATGTGGTACAATTTGCTCCTAAATAAAGAACTATCTTAAACTTCAGGAGTCAGAGATTTTTATAAACTTTGAAGCACTAGGCTTTATATTCCTTCCAAAAGTTTTGTTAGTATTAACTACTACATTCTGGATATCCTTGTTATCCGTATAGATATCCAGTTCCTTTTTCCTCATGCAAAATTATCAGCTGCTTGCTGAAATGATATGAGATTAAAAAGCTCCAGAAAAAAGCCAATAAAATGCGTTGCTCGCTAGGCAAGGACTAAGCAGTACAAATAAGTGCACTTGCCCAATAGATAAGGGAAGCAATGCACAAAGGGGAAAATGGCTTTCTCAGAGCACAGCAGTTCAATGGCTGATAGCATTTGTCTGAATGTGTTTTCAATTGCTGTATGTTAGCTGTGGATTAGAGCGAGAGACCAGATATTACACAAGAGAATACACAGAAAAATCACCAACACCAACCCCATGGTCAGCGCAAATGAATAGAAAGGCTGACACTGGATTCACTGGAGATGCAATCAAGGCTGCAGGCTATGAGCTTCCTAACAGATACATGGAAGATCATTACCACTGTGCAGAATTTGAGTGACCACGGAATACTATCCTTAGAAACCAATGGGCTCGTGTATGTGTTCTGGACAGGCCTTCAGATTGCTGGAAACACACAGGTGCACCTGTTTAGTTCAGTGCTGCTCTCCGTGATGGTACACACCTGAGACAAACTTTGTTGGCCTCCACAGTTTTGCAGTGGCAAAATTGCCTTAGCATTTAAATTTGATCACAGTTGTTTCAAACTTAAAACAAATGTTCTCTCTCTACATATGTGTGTAAATATGTATATATTCACTTACTTGGAGACATTGCTGTTGTCTCGGATTTTAACATGACAGAGGACATTAGGCAGCTTCTGCAACACAAGCACTTTGATTTGATCCACAGAACTGCAGAGTTTAAGGTAACCCAGATACAAGCCGGGAGGGAGGCATTGCTGACTTCGTTTGTGATAGGAAAGTATGTCCTGTTTCAAGAGAAACAGTCCTACATAAAAATCTCTTTTTTTTTCCACATAAGCAGAAGACTTTGAGATCAAAAAGCAACAAATGTTTTTACAGCCATCTTTTTGTTTCAACAGTGTTCCCAATTCACAAAGCATTTAAGCACATGCTTAAGCATATAAATAATCTCTGGTAGTTTGGATGCACTTGTACAACTTTTTAGTTAAAGCCATACACAGGTTCTCTAAGCTCGCCATGTCATGCAGGAATTGGCTTTAAAAAAATGAGTTTTCAATCTTCTACAACTGTAGTATTTAAACTAGCTTAAATAACACCCATCTCCGCACTCCTGTCTGATCATTTCATCAGTGAACTGGGTCAGGGAACTGATTCAGCTGAAAAACAACTCAGGAAGAGGAGCAGTCATTTTTCAGCCAGAGCAGTTCCCTGGTTCATGTTGGGTGCGTAGCTACACAGATGGAGCAGAGCAGCATTGGGAAAAAGCTGTCACCTGGGGAAGGTGGGAGGGAGGGGCTGTGTAAGCCAGTATGTCACCAAAGAAATCCCTGTAGCCTCCCAGCCTGCATCTCTCAAAAACCTATTCTGTATCACCTGCTGTCAACAGGAAGATCTCTATGAGCATGGGGGTTGGTGGTTTGCAAAATCTAATTAATAGCTGTGCTTTCTGAACAAATAGCTTTATCAACAAATCGAGTTTAGAATGAATTAATAATGATAGCATATTTGCTGAAGCCAGAGACATTTTTAAGGCTGTGTATAGCAGTCCCCCAAAACTACCCTAAAAATTTCGTCTGCTGCCATCCTGAGAAATGTGTGCTTCTGCAATGGGTGAGTAGTAAGACACCTGGCCTTATGCCTTTACTCTTGGAACCATCAAATTATCTGCCAGTGCTATGCTTGGCTCTGACCGATGCAATTAGACCCTCATTTTCACAAGCACGTCATGAACAAAATACCCATTCGATGATTAAACAAGTAATAGAAGAAAGGGTGGGCATTAGATAGGAATGTGTAAACCATTAGGGGAACATTTTTTCCACTAGGATCTCTGTGGAAACCTGATCAGGACTGTATTTTGGGTTTCCTAATATAAAACTTTTGCCCAGATTGACATTTTTCTACACCTTTAACACATTTTAATACATTAAATCTAACATAGATCAGGTAAGTTTTATTGTCTTTTGGAAATTTTTTAACGTTCCTAAAACCTGGTAATGTATATTTTGATTGCCTGTCAGTTTCCGGTACAAAAAGCACAGTCTCTGCCCAAGAAAGTGCCTCTAATACAAAAATTAATCACAGCAGTCATCGTCTAGTCGAGGGTGCTAAAGAAGGGACTAAGACAATGATTTGTCTTGTATTTTGGGTAACTATGCAACTGAGTTTTAGAGAGACTGGCTACTGACATTTTGTGAGAAATATGTTGCTGTTACCTACAGAAAACATTTATTAATCTTTATGTGAACTATCTACTTTTAACATTTTACATATACCCTGATTCTTGAAGGGCTGAAAACCCATAGCTCTCAATAATGTTAACTGAAATGACTATACAAAGCAACTTCTAATACAATCTCTACCTTGGTATTTTTCTAATTGTGAAGTCTAGGGGCATGTTATGCAGAAATTAAAGGAGGGTTATGGTCAGTAAAGAATTCTTTAGCAACTATACCAGGCTCCAAGGAACTCTGAACCCCACAGAACAAGTTTATTAAGTAGAACAGTAAGATTTTAAACCTAGATTTAGTGTTCAAGGTTGGATGGAAAATATCTTATGGAGTGTAGAAATTGTGTCTGTATAGGTGCTTAAGAACATCCCAGAGAATTTTAAAGGTTTTTATATCCCTTGCTACAGAATTCTATAGCATGGTTTCCCGAAACTGATAGAAACTACTATTCTCTGCTAGGACTTTGAAGTAATTTCTTTAGAATCTCCTGGATATTTTACATACTAAGGATCTGATCCCAGACCCACTGGAAGTAATATAAGTCTTTGCTTTCAATGGGAGACTTGCCATTAATTTTATTGGGCACTGGATTAAGGCCTAAAATTCTACAAGACTCTTCCAAAAATCAGGGCTCTGGCACAGGCTTTACAAAAGCAAATAACATACAGTAAGAGAAGCAAAGCACTACCTGGATTGTTATAAGCAAGATGTCTAATGCTGTTGGCTCCTCTGGAGTTGAAAGAGATTTCCTCTGGCTTTGTAGTTTGGATACCTGCATCCATTTGCCATTAAAAAATGAATAAAGACTCTCCACTTCTCTTATAGTAACTATCAGCATATTGCCATGTCGATCCTTGATTGGCTCATAAAAAACTCTGCCTAAGTTGTGAGTTCCCAGCAAATTCTAGAAAACAAGCAAATTATAAAACGGAAGTTATTTATCACGTATCAGGAGAGTGGTCTTTTTTTGAAGCTTAACTTTGTGCTCACTGACATCAGTCCTATTGACTTCAATAAAAAGTGGACACACAGTGTTTCTCAAATCCTCGCCCTACAGTCATATCATTCATTGGCAAAAGGAAAACTTATTCCCTAGGTTGAGTTTGTGGATTGATTTGTGGATCCTCTGATGTATTTGGTCCAGCAGTGTTTAATCCAACATTTAATGGAGAACATCAGAAAGACTATTATGACTCAATGCCTTTGTAAAAGAAAACACTGCAAAGTAATTCACTTATTTGGACAGAACTTCCTATTTTTGCTCAATCGTGTAAAGATAAAGGATGCAATTTTCAAACGCACTCAGTCTTGGTCTAGTGGTGATTCCTCTGGTACCAATGAAGCCCTTCTGATTTGAACTTACTGAAGAGCTAGGTGCTTATCTTAACGTCCCCATAACCAAATGTCAGAGATTATACAAAATTCTTCCTCTATCCCCAGATCATGTGTAACGGACACTTCAAATGTTTTCTGTTAGGATCATTAACTATAATCTCCATTTTCTGTTCTCTGTTTTAAAAGTATTCAGGTTATTTTCAGCAACAAAAGCAAGAGGCCCTCATACCTGTGCTGAATGTAAATAATTCTGGAGCTAAACTGTGGAGTATGTTTGTGAAGGAACACAGAAGAATTTGAAGAGATGTGAACCCTTTTCCTGTTACTTCAAATACCAAGAATGTGCTAGACAAAACTGGCAGAAACTAACAAACTACCAGGGCAAAGCTCTCTAGGAAGATATGTGAGGATTAAAGAAAAGTAATTTTAAAAGACTCCACATAAAATACATATTTTGGTCAAAATCCCTTTCCTTACACAGTAAGGCATCTGCTTATAGATGCATACGCACTCAATCCAGTGACCAGCTGCTGAAGAGATTCCCAGATGTCTTAAAGAAAAATGCCTGACGTTTAAAATATGCTCATTACTTTGCAACTTTTCAAGAGATCTACAGTAAGCTGGATAGGGATGGGGGTAGTTTAAAATGAAAACTTGAATTCACAATGTAGCACGTGGTATGTTTAGGGAAGTGCTGTATGTTAATTTAATGACATTGTAAACAGATAGATTATCCTGAAATTATTTACCTGTACTCAGCAGGCAATATGTACTTATAAACTGTATTATTAAATTGTTTAAAAGCTCTAGGCAGTCAGCACAGTGACTGCCTTTTATGTGGCATAATTTAGCTATTTTAGCTTTATGCATCCCTCTCCAGGGCATACCAGTGATGTCTCTATAGCACCTCCCCTCTTTTTTTAACGGTTCTGCCTTTGAGGTTAGCCTCCATAACTGATTAACACTGGGTGTCTTGAGTATACATTTTGTATTAATCCATGTGTCCACAGGTGGGACAAATCATTGCAGGTAGATGTTAGCCATCTAGTTGTCATATTAATCACTGCAACATATGAATGTACCTAGATGAAAACAAACAGTTCTTTACTGTCACTGACTGTATATTCTGAATGGCATTCCAGCATAGAGAACGGGGGTACCTACTAATATGAATATGTGACTAATTCATATACTAAAAAAGTTTTGCGTCTGCTTAGCTTGGCACCCCATCACTTGTGTTTTGTTTGCTTTAGTTGTCTAGTGGTAACAACAGGCAAAGTTACAGTCCCTCTTGTCTCTGAATCCACTGATCTAGTTCCTTAGCAGCTGTGTTGTCACTGATCTTTTCCATTCTGTCCTAAATTCCTGCGGAGTCAGTCTATTAACTGCTTCAATAAAATGTATTCAACCGTATAAACTTTATTGAGATCCTTCCATTGTTGGATCCCATTAGGCCACACACTGTTAGAGGCTGGCAGATCAGTGACAATCCCTGTGTTCATCGGGGACCAAGCTAACAGAACAAACGTTAAGGACAATAAATTTGCCAGAAATTCAACAGAGCAATATACCACATGGACATATTTGCTATACCTCTGTGCTTCTAGCTCTGCTCTTAACATCTGCAGTAGCAAATAATAACACAATGTACTACGAATCTTGGTCATCTCGAAGTGCAGTCTGTGCGTACTACCAATGTTCTGTTAAAGGCAATCTGCACAGAGGGAATGAAACTGAACTAACCCAAGGAATACGTGCTACCTAAGCTGAGCTAACCACACCAGAGGGAACATTCAGCAGATACAGTTAAAACTTTCTCTAGTGACAGCTCAAAGGACTGACAAGCAGCTGCTGCTTAACACAGGTGGTCCTCCAATAAAGATACAGCAGACTGGCATTCCATATATTTCGGGATACTTTGGGGAAATCAGTCAAGACAGGTGGTTGCCCAGGAAGGCTACTCTCCTGTACAGTGTGCTTTGCCAAAAGAGGTAAAACAAACCCCACATGGATATTCTTAATAATGGCCAAAAAGTATCTGGCTCTCATAGCTGCTATAAAACCTAGCTTATTGCATTGACTGGCAATAACAAGAGGGATGGCCGTATGGCTAATACATGAGCCAAGCAATATGAAGATCTTCATTAACTCCGTGACTGTACCACAGATTTTTCTGAGAAGCTTTGGTGACTTCATTCAAACAAAAGGTAGGAGAAAGTGAGGCCTGGATATACTTTTTCTGTAAGAATTGTGCATGCATCTTTTTGAAAATGTATTTTCCCACAAAAGTAAATATCTTATGGAAGTGTCTGCCTTCCAGCTAGAGATTTTGTGTTATCATGAAATCCATTCTTCAAAAGATTTACAATAAATGTCAAAATGTTCTGCTGGAGAAATTGTAATTACTATTTGCATAACAAAGAGTAGACTGAGACACAGAACGATTAAGTGACCTATTCAGTACCACTCAGGTTGTATCTGTAGCACAGGCTGGAATGGAACTGTCCTGAGAGTCACTGCTATGCCTTAACAACATGATATGAATAGTGCATGTAGTGCTGCTGTCCTTACCACTGTGCTGAATGAGGGGTCAGCACAAGATCTGTGCACCACTTAATCTCTCTTAGTCCCTGTTTTTAAGGGTCTACATAGGTCTCTGACTGGTTCTCTGCACAAAGGTACGTTTTACCTTAAAAATTTTGGCAGCTTAATTAAGAACTTAATGAAAGATTCATTTTTATTTCCCTGCTGATGATCCACAACAGCATAGCCATCCTGTTTGTCAAACAATGTAGTTCTGCCCTAAAAGCTGTACTTGAGCAATTTGTAAGCCATGGGTGAATCAAGAGTACTATTTTGGCAACTTCAGCAGTCTAATTGTCTTTCCTGTCAGGGACAGAAGCTACCTACTGCTGGAGGTTCCCATAGAGGACAAGGGAGTACTAAATCTTAGCCAGAGTTTAAATGCTTCATTAATATATTAAGAATTAATAATGGACAGGCCTTCTAAGAGGCTTTTGAGCAGCAAATGTTAGGATTATAACTCTTGAATTCCCAGTCTGCAAACCCACAGGCTTATCTGTGGTCATTATTTACTGGTTCATATGTGTTTGTTTCTTCGTCTGCCACCATTATTGTTTCTTTCCTTTCTTTTTTCTACTCTTTACTTTTAATGTAAGTCTTTCCTTGCAGCTGGTAAGAGAGGCTCAGTAGCATATTTCATTGTAGATGATAACGCTGCTCTAAAGAACAGGCTGGGGGGGGAGTCGTGAACCATGATAGCTGGCCGTACTATCCCTTAGAGATCAGAATGTCGCTAAGTTAATAGCTAGAAATGTGCAATGCAACCAACCTGTAGCTGTGCTGCAGCTGAAAGCATCTTTTGCCTGGCTTGAAGTGCTGTTGATGAGGACACGGATATAGACATATTCTGCCTTAGCCATCTGATATCATCCCACATACAAGACAACTGCAAAAATATATCCAGTTCAATCAGTTTTTGTTCTCCGCATTTGCAAAAGCAGAAATGAAACTAAAAGCATTTTGGACTTGGAAAAATCAGTAGATATTGCTCATTCTGAGTTTCTGCAGATGGCAATGAGTTGCCTAGATAAACATGAAACAGATACTGAATCAGACACAGAAGTTGTTCTGTAAACATCATGCACCTATTTCAGTTGGTTTTTGGACTACTGTATAAAATTGATTTACTTTTATTTGGGGTATGAAAAATAGTGTGAAGATATCTTGAATGATGGCATAACCATAATATCAACTTTAAAACTTCTAGGTATTTCTTTAGGCTCTGCCTCTAAATGTTCATAAAACCTTTATGTACCCAAGTAGCAATCACTTATGTAGGATCGTACATTTAAAAGAGTTAATTGTGCCACTGTCAGTGACCCAGTCAGAATTTAACCCACATAAATGGTTTGTGAAAACTGCATTTTAACATGAGTGAAAGGTAAAGCACTTCATCATTTAGCTTTTTAATGACATCATTTCATATATTCAGAATGATGAGCTAAGGCCTATGCATTGCCAGCAACAAATTTGTAGAAGCAATATATGAAATTAGGCTCCTGTTACCTTTGTGAACCACAGGAAATCCTGCATAACTGAACTACTGTGAGAGTCATCAATTTCCACAATTGGGATTTGATCTTCATTGGTTACTAATAAATTGTCTTTGTAAAAAAATATAACAGATAAGTAGAGTCCCCTAAAGAAAGAAGGAAACATTGTCAAACACCTTTCATGTCTATTCACATCCATGCCAAATTTTATTCAAAGAATCAAAGATGTTAAGTTCTGAGGAGATAAATCGAATCATCTGGTCTTAACTTCTGTGTTATGTAGATCATGCAACTTCAGCCAGTGAATTCTGAAAAATATTTGGGAAGCTTATCACTTTAGATGATGTGAGACTACAGGAATCTAAGAATTATGAATCTGTGCAAGCCACTGACATCAGTTTTAGTAAGAATTTTGCCAGAGTAAACAGTACACAATGGAGGCTTTATGCCTCTTAGAAATCAGAAATTTTACTAAAACTTTTTATCATTAATGGGCTTAGTTCTGCCCCCATTTACTTCAGAGTAAATCTGAAGTAACTCAATTGAAATCAGGTGGGTTATTATGGATTTACATTACTGTAATTGAGTGTAATTTGGCCAGCATATCTGCAGAACTGTTTATAGAGATAATTCCTTTCAATATTTACCCTTGCAATTAGTTACATAGGTTAAGTAGTTGCCTTAGGGAATTTAAAGACTCTAGAGGGCTTTTCTGAAAGAATCAAACTCTTATCAAAATACAAAGAAGAAAAAGCAAACTGAACCCTCCTGGCAATGAAAGGAGAAATAGTCCAGAAGAAGCAACTTCCATTTGCTAAAACAAATTATCAAGGCTGAGGGTTGTTTAGATCACACTGGGCTGCAAATCTAGCTAAAGTTGTTACAGAATTCTAGATGTGTTGCTTGTTGCTAATGGACTATTAAAACATGTTATCTGAGCTCTGCATTTTATATTATGAATGAAATAAATGCCATAATTTCATTACTGAGCAGCAACAGAGGCAGTACTTCCAAAATACCTCAGTAGCTACACTTCGTGTTTGTACAGAATATTTCACTGTTACAATTCAAACCCGTTTCCAACAGTAACAATGAAAAGATTCTATTGATTTCAGTATGAACTGGAGCATTATTTTCCTAATAGCTGCACCAGTCTTACATGTATGTGATTTTATCAGGTTCATTCTGATTGTTTGCTGCTTCATTGGTAGTGGAATCTTCACATATATTTCTGAGGTGCTTTTCACCATTACATAAGGGCAACAACTGCTAGCTAAAACTCAGAATGTTTGGGAGATAAAATGAACGACAAACCGTTTCAAAGTCTTCACAAACTTGTTTGATGAATGGAAAAGGTGCTTCAGGCTTCTGGAAACTGATTGCTTGCGACCAGCATTCTCTAATTTAGAACTTTCTAAAATGGAAAATAAAAAGCAAACCAAACCCAGCACTTAAATTTCAGTTAGCATCTCATAAAGAACCTTTGTCTCTTGAACCACAATACTAAATTTCAGTCAGTGCCTACCATATTCCTTTCAAAAGACAACATTTAGAAACATGCTCAAATCCATCCTTTTGCTTATATTTTCATCATCCGAGTGACAGGCAACAGCAAACAATTTCCTTACTTGCAGCAAACTCAGACTCGGTAAAAATGTTTTGCTCCTAGGCAAAGTATAGCTTGAACCAGTACTACATACTTTTAATGTTCAGAATGGATATGAATTTTGCAAGTGGTCTCAAAAACCCAGGAAGAGATTCGAATTGTCAGTCAACATTTTAGGGCGTTGCAATTCCTCGGTTTCTGTCCATATATAGCTTAAGCTTCTAAGAACTGAATAATTGGTGCCTTGGCAATCACTAACATCACAGCATCACCAATCTAGCCTAAGTAAAAGTTTTAAGGAAACAACTAGGCTGACCCTCATCTGTCTCTGTATTACATTAAATGCATGTGCTTTTGTTTGGATTTTTTTTCCCCCATCACAACAATTTCCACTCACCTGTATTGCTTCAGAACTTTCACAGTTACGTTTGCTCCCTAGTAATCTGGAATCCAAGGAAGAGGTGTTTACCTTTTTTGTTCACTTCATGTCAAAGCTGAGACCTGCTATGTGCCTGCAAGGATCTCTGGACTAGCTCACTCAATAGAAGAATTTTATAAATTCAAATATTTGTCCAATATTCTAAAAAATGTGGTTAAATTTTTATACATTGTATTATTTTTCACTTTCATGAATTTGACTTAATGTCTTTCCTTCTCTCATACATGGCCTGAGTTTTCTTGTAAGCCAAAGAAAAATCTTCCAGTGGGAACTGGAACTCGCAAGGTCTGTGAAACTGCTGTGTCCACCTGTGTACCTGTCAGCAGATTTTAGAGGGTATGCCAATAGATGGCAGTCAGGAACATGCAGGATTGTATAAAGTGTAATGTATTGTCAGTTGTTGTCCACATACAGCATTTAAAAGGAACAGGCACTTAAAACTGTGGGGGTTTTTTTTCATTGTCTTTTGCGATGTCCCTCCTGTTTATTGCTGTTGTAAGAGAAACAGCAGAAACATTTAGTTTTAAAAAATAATTAATTCTTCAAATATTTACTGTGATCTGAAAAGAAAGACAAAAAGAAAAATGTACCTGTGAAGCTACACCTCAGTTTTCCAGGATCTGATTGTTTATTTGGACGAAGCATGGATACCCATCCAGACTGAAGTGCGAAACATTTTGAGGGACACCCTTCTCCCGTGGGGAAAAAATATGACTCATGAAGAACTATTTGCTGGAAGCTGCTAATCAGTCTGCTTAGGTGTTTTCAAAGTAACATATTTCCCACTTACCTCCACCGCAGAATAGGAGGTGTCTATCTGTGTCTCCTTAGTGAGTTCTAAGTTTGAACATTTAAAGAACGTGTAAATTTGCTCTTGTCAAAACCTCATCTGTGGAAGTGCTCAGCATATTTTTAAATGATGAATAAATTTGCACCATAATTTGCACATTGAAAACTACAGAAAAAAGACACATTGTTAGCAATAATTACCACTCTGCTGAACAGCAAGTACAAAGAGAACAAGGTTATATTGGGGGTGAAATCATACAATTCAGATGTATGAGACTTATTAGATCATCAAATCCATTGTCTTTCCAGTGCAGACTTGTTCTCCGTGGCATATTCTCCAATGCGCTGTTCAGTTTAGTTTTAACAGACTCATCCAAATCCACGACTGCTCCTTTGATGCAACTGATCTTTGTTTTCTTTTCCTTTTAAAAAAATTCATTTGTTTTTCTATCTGTATCTCCTCAGATAATTTTTATTTTACTCTGAACTTTTTTCAGTATATCACAGTAATGTAAACCAAAAGCTACAGGAAAACTCCTGTCTTACTGTTTCCTTCTTCCAAGGTTAAGACCAATTTAGGAATATAAATTTCATTCAAATTATGCAATTTTTATTTTCTTCTATATTAAGGATGGAGGGAATGAAGGAGGAAATTGCTGAAGGCAAAGCAACATAATTCTGCATAAAACACCCAGAGAGTGCAGCATTAAAATAAGAGGGCACATTACAAGTGAAATACATGTTATTGGGCTATTCAGTGGTTTGGGTTTAGTCCACAGCTCTGCAGAAGCCAACAGCAAAAGAAATAATGTAAAACTAGATGGAGGCTGTAAACGATCCTATATTGCTATTTGCTTTTGTTTTACAGTATAGAGTGTCTAGAAGCCAAGAAACATGGACCTGAGATTAGAGGATAATTTGGATCTACAAGAAATGGAACTTTGTCTGTTATTTAATTAACTAATAAATAACATAGTGTAACCTTTATAGAAAAGCACCCGTAAGAAAAAAAAGTTTATATTAATAAATGATACAGCAATAGAGCTGTAAATCTTAGAAGCTCAGGAGTGAACAAATAGTGGCCGAGATCAGAGAATTTCCAGTGATTAGATTTAGATCAGAAGTGTTCAGACCTGGATTGAAATGGGCAATTAACTACAAAGGTATATTTACAACATCAGCAGTTTGTCTCTTATCAGGCAGGATATGTAAGTGTTTCTTTGCAGTTCACTTAAATACAACAGATACTTAAAAGCAACATAAGTCGGTTGTGGAAGAATAAAAGCAAAGTTGCACACTCAGGCTGCTAGTATGCATCTGTGGTCTCTGCTCTAGAGGAATGTCTGTTACGCTGTGCCATTTCTCTGAGGAAGAAGATAATCTGGAATTCTTTGTCCTATCACTAGACAAGCAGATGCCTCTCCTCTAGGGTGGCAGATGGGAAGTAAATGGAATTACCTCAGTGCAAAATTATCTGAGATCTTAGCCCCACAAATCAGACAACCTGTGGAACAGCTAAATATCATTTAGGGTGACCCTGAATAATGAAGCAAATTAGCACAAGATGAGCTAGATCCCACTGAAATCCTAGTGGAGGGCATAAAATGGGGTTTAGAGTTTTCACTAATTGTGTAACCTTATGAAAATACATCAAATAGCTGGAAACTTCCAGATGAATTCAAACTCAATTTAAAGCTGCACATTTTTAGCAGTGCAGACAACTGACACGGGGATAATGTTCCTGGAGAAATAATTCCACGCAGAAGTTAAAGGCATAAGTAGTGGCCGGACACCTCAATAGCTTGAGATCATGATAGATTCTGTATTATCTCACCTCAAGGTGGGATGTCTTTCAAAAGAAAATTCTGTATCTCATGAAGAAGTTATTGGCATGACATTCATATTCCTGGGTGGTATATTTTGGATTACAAAGTCAGGCTCAACAGCTGAAACTGTAATTTCTTAAATTCCCTACCTGAACTTGTCAGTCTATGGCTTGGTTCTCAAGCCTGCTTTTTTATATTCTCACAAATAATTATAATGTAACCATTTTAAACACCCTGTGGAATCAGAGTTCCTTCTCTTTGTTAAATGCAACAAAACTATGCGTTCTGCTTGTGAATCAAATTACAATGAGAAAGTTTTTATTTCACCTCTGACTTGTCTAGTAAAACACATTTCAAACAAATTTCAGAAAGAAAATATCTGGTAAGCATTTTACTGAAGAGTTGGGTTCCTTTCTTAATGAAGCATCACACAATCACTTAATCCACTCAGAATTGTTTAGAAAGAATGATCTACAAGAAAAAAAATACTTAAAAAATACATTTGAAGTGTTGCCAGGACATACAATTGTAGTAACTCAGTTATGATAGTCTGTAGCATGGTATTATGAAGACAAATGGATGACTGTTGTTTGTAATCATCAGGGTTTTCCAGAAGATTAAACATATGAAAGCAAAGCTTCCTAAGTAATTCCTTAGGAGATTTCATCATATCACAGAGCAGGTTCAAAAGCAACAGCTGATCTAATTCCAAAAGCTCTTAAACTCACTGTACATTTCCAATGTATTCTTCCTGGTATTTTTGTAAGCTTGTTTTCTTCAGCCCCTGAAATGCAGAGCATAGGGCAAAAGGCAGGCTGCAGTGCAAAGCCTGAATGAACAGACTGGGGCAAGAGATCTGTGTGGAATCTGGGCAATTTAACCCTCCCAGATCATGCTGGAGTACTAGCACACAGCCTTGCTCTTCTAGCTCCTCCGCTTTCTGAGGCTTTTGCCTATGTTATCCAAGTAATCTCATGCCTTTTAGATCGATTATGCTCAGTTTTTTCCACATCCCTTGCACTCATCCTCCACTTTCCTTCAGCCTGAGCAGCATGAGTGTGATATCCCACAGAGGAATCACTTTGTGAAAAGCCAGGGAACCAGGACCCCAGTTTTGAGTCCTGCCTCTGTCTTCACCTAGCTTTAATTCATGCAGAGCCTGATTCTGCTCTCATTTATAAATCACAGAAAATCAGTGGTTGTAAGCAGATTCAAGAATACTTTACAAACAATGTTCAGCTATTTACTGACATCTCTAAAACAAATGAGGAAAACTGAGGTTACAATATTAATGTATAATCAAAGAAGACTGTAGTAAAGAGAAGCATGGTGAAGAATGGATAAATGCCTGGGCAGGTCCTCAAGTTACGTATAACAGCATATCCATGCTGACTTCTATCCATATCACATGAATCTTGCTAATTTAAATTAATGAAGAATCTAGCTCAGGCCTCTGTATTATATGAAGTGAAAGCTGTTAATTGAGTTTTTCAGTCATATACAGTAGCTTATCTCAGATCCTTGATCAAGCTCCTCAGATTTCACTAAGGTTGATAAATACCAGAATCAAATTTCAGAGTCAAAGTGATGTCATAATTCTTACTTTTTCTGCAAACTCTTTGTTTTGATTCTTTACCAAATTACTGAAATACAAGGGATTGACATCAGTCATATATTTAACGCAAGTTCCAAAGACTCTCCTATTATTTTACAATCCTGATTTATCCAAAATATACTACTGTGTAATGCCAGCATTACAAGCAATTATGAGATTTTTATTTGGTTAGAGGGAAGGGTGTTGCTCAAGCTGAATCCACAGTGTAGTACTGCCACATGTAAGCTCCCACATCCTCTTTCAGACATGCAAGAAAATGTTCTGAGCCAAACAGATTTTCTATATTGTTGTTATTTATTATTTAAGGAAGAGAAGTTAGAAAATCAACAACAGAGTTGTCTGTGCTTTGCTTTTGAGACTGGGGTTAATTTCTGGAACAGTGGAATTTTATAAGAACCAGGCACTGGTGTCAGATTCTCAAAAGGAGGGATTTTCTGCATGTTGTTTATAATTGCTTCTGTTCTGGGCTGGTATGTCAGTAAAACAATTTATACTAAGAATATTCTCAGCTATTCCATCACTTATTCCCTGTTGACTAGGAAAGTGGCCTGAAAGACCTGAGATATGCATGAACTTCAGAAAGGAAAAACTGTACCATGCAAAAGCAACTTCTTTAATAGCATGAAAAAGCTATCTAAGAGATAGAATACATCATCTGTATTTTCAGCCCCAAGACCACCTGCAAGTGATAATGCTTGTAAGAATATTAATTAGAGAAACAACATTTTCTTGCAATATCTCATTTCCCTTTCCCGGCAACATAGCTGAATAGTTTAAGTTGCTATGGTTACAATGGGTTGTGGTAGACTGTGGTTCATCATGATAGTGACATATTTGCATGTAAAGAACAAAGGCTGCATCTTTCCATTTCAGCCAGATGATTTTAGCCCTAAGTATTTCTGTGATTTTAAATAAATTGATGCAGCTTGACATAACAGTCATACTAGGTGAAGAAAAATGAAAACTTCATGGTAGTTCAGCTTTTCAGTTTAAAGTAAGTTTCTTTGCAATGAAGCATTATTCCAGTTACAAGTTTATTTTAAGAAAATAAATACTACTTTTCAACAACCCATATAGAACAGGAGTTTTTATATATGCTTTAAAAAGAATGCCAAGCTGTTGCCTTGGCTCTTAAGCTATTAAAGGCACAGTCTGTTTCTCATGAATGAAGAGAGAAGAGCTGGCTGAGATTTGAACTCTCTCCTAGTTTTGGTCCGTTCTATTTGAAACTGTAGCAATCTTATCTTCCCACTCCATTGTGCAAGCATTTTTCATTACAGATTGGCATCACATCCACTAGAGTACTTAGTGTCTTCCATTTGGAGGCAGCCAAATCCTCTCTTTTGATCCAAAACAGTTGTTAACTCTCTAAAGTATTCTTTATATGAAAAAATAAAAGAGACATCCTTGAAACATCTTAGTGGAATCCTGTGTGAAACTAATTTGTAGGAAAAAACAACTCAATAGGTGTGTAGGGAACAGAGAGAGAAAGGGTGTGTCTGCGCTTGTGTGCATTCTAGCTTTCAGATGGTTTTGTCCAACTAATTTCAAGGGTTAAGAGCAAGATAGTGCACTAAAGTGATTCCAGATGGGCCATTATTAATATCTTTCTTTTCCTGATGAATGAGAAGGTATGACCTAGTTAGAAAACTGCTAAAATTACAGGCGCCACAGAGGCTTCAGCTGGTGCCCTACCACATAGATATTTATCCTTACCTCTGCAATTATAATGCTGATGAGCTGCTCGAACCTGCTGAAGGAGACGTTCCAGGGCCTCAGTGTGTCCCCTGTGCCGAGGTTCTCTTCCACTGCAGTCTTTCCAGTCTGTTGAACAAAGGAAATAAACAGAAATGAAACACAAAGGAGCAGGAGCAGGTTTTAAAATATTTTCTTGCCTCTAATACTCTTGGCTTTAGAGGAGTTTTACATCTGGGCGTGCAGGAAAAAATGGCAGTTGTTTTTAAGTCTGCTGTTGTTACTTGTATAATACATTTCCTTTGCCTTGTGCCAGCTAGGTAATTAATCATAATGATTATTAACAAAGAGCTCACAATCAGCTCCTAGAAGCTCCTGTAGTGACTGACTAGACAATGGCTATTTCTCTTTAGTACATAAATGGTCTCTGTTTCTGTAGTGTCAGAGCTGCTCTCAGCCTCACTGTACTGACACTCTTACTACCTCACTAAGATCATACTACTGCTCCTTCTCCATTTTGTTGAGACACCAGGAAGCTAAATAACTCTCCTACAGTTATACAGGAAACCGATTGCAAAGCAGAGAATGAACATCTTCCTACATCCAGAGCTAGGTCTGTAGCCAGAGAAACATGCTCTGAGTAAAATCACTTCTGAAAATCTGGTCCCAGCAGAGGCCAGAACAAACGCTGACAATTGCTGCCCTACACGCTACAGTCTGCTCAGCACTGCACTCATGAGGCAAGAAGCAGCGGTTTCTATCCTATGTACCTTCAACCTAGAAAAGACTGTTTTCACTCATTTGCTGCTAGCTACAATCTCAGTCTTGATTTTAAAAAACAATCTCATCACAAATAGGCAGATGAAACCATGTGTATCAGAGAGGAGCTTTTTAATTCCAGACTTGACTGTTTTCATACTTTCATTATAATGAGAAAAAAGTATTGCACCAGTTTCCTGACTCAAAGTAATGGTGGGTCAAGGTATTAAGAGATTTGTCTGCAAGGGAGACATGCTTCCATTTTGGTGGCATAGAGGCCATGTATGTATCCACAGCCACCAACAAACAGTTTGCTCACTAGCTAAATATACAGATCTAGTTTCTAGTACAAGTTTGGAGTCAAGCATTCTTTCCAATGGGCTCACTATGCCATGGATATAAATATGTATTTGCAGCCATTTAGTACAGCAGCTAGAGTAAGCCCCATGAAAGGGTGGAAAGAGAAGACATTTGCTATCCTGATAGCCTGTAGGCAGTTGTAACAGCTGCAGAGTGGCTATCCTGCCTGTTGTACACTATTGCAAGGATCAAGGGCTAGCTGCATTTATAGCTCTGTGCGGGGAGGCCAGTTCTTCGATCTCCTGTGAGCAGCCAGGAGGAACCAACTGGAACTCACCAGTCAGAAAGAGCTTTGGTGTCATTAAACTGGTAGGGTTTCAACCAACCTCATGATTTCTCTATCCCAGTGGTTTCCAAACTTTTTGAGCCTCCAGATTGCTGACTACCTTAAAAATGACATGGAAATCAGACCAGCGCCCCCTCACTGTCCATCACACACATGCTAATGAATAGGCCTAGAAATGCTACTATCTACTATGATGTCACAGACCAGCTGCACAACACTGGCCACCAATTTCCAGGTTGCTACTGTGTATGTGGGGGAAACGAGGACAGTGGCAAGCATTCACTGTCATGCTACATGGATGCATCTCCAAGGATGTCACTAACCTTTGATGCTCTGGGATTGGAAGGGATCAGGATTCAGCCCTGAAGCTTTCATTTCCCTTGCATATTATTCTGGCTGCCGTTAAAGACAACTTTGTAGAGTATTAATGTATTCACATTTAATTTTTAGCTTAGGGCCATATTTTGTTATGCAACACTGGTGTAATTTCAGGTTGCTGCCTTCTTGCCAAGCACAAATCTGCTAGTTTTCACAACCAGTGGTGAAGGCAGTCACACGGATAAAGAAGTTCTGCCCCCAGTAACTGCAGTGGTAAATAGCATCTTGTCTTTCAAGCTAAAATTCTGGTATTAGTATTACTTAATTAAAGAATTTACATTTAGGCTCTGATGGCCTCATATGCTGTAAAGCTTAAGCATGTGTCACTAAGGATGCTTAATGAAAATACCACATTCTTGCCAGCTGTCTGTATACAGTGAGCTGATTCCACCTAATGCTTCTGTGTTCATCAACAAAGAAACATACATATATAGCCAGGAAGAAACATATCTCTTTGCCATAAACTCACAAAAAATCCCACATATATCAAGTGATGCTCCTGCTCTCCTACAGGGAAATCCAAAAGACTCCTTTTGTTACCTTGGCTGCCTTTCAGAGAAACACCCCCACAATGACCGTCCCAGGCACTTCATTAGTACTCCCATGGATGGTACTGCTCTCCCTGGTGAAGGCAGGGACTTCACTGAGCAGCTGCACACGAGAACATGGCCCTAATGCCAGCAAGTCTAGGACTTTCTGCTACTCTAAAGCCCCAAATCCCTGAGACATTAAACATGGGAAATGAACTTAATTCTCTGCATAGTTTTTGTGTTGATCCACTGAAATCTGCAGGAAAACTTCCCTTACATCCCAAAGCTTTGGAACTGGCACATATTGTCAGATTTCAGAAGGTTAGTAACAGTGGACAAGAAATAGACGGGGAAGACAATGCAATATGCTCAAAGCAAAAGTTCGTATCATACAAAGCTACAGTCTTAAATGCCACCTATTTTGCCAGGAGTGCCCCATTCTTTGGGGATATGTAGCTGAATAACTAGCAGCTGCTGTAAAAGAGTCTGTTTGTCAGCTGATGTAAATTTTTGGATTGGGGGGCCAAATCCTGTGTTGTTATACCTGGCTATAGTCAAGGTAATCGCATGTCACTAAGTTATTCAAAACAACTCCACAGTAGTGAGTTATCCACATAGCCAAGAGTTGAATTTTGTCCTGCAATTGTAGCACATTTTTGTTCTTAAACAGAATATTTCTTTAGCCTAGTTCTGGTTTTATTCTGGGGTAAACAAGAGCAAAATTGAAGCAAAATGGGACAATGGTACTGCAAGAGCCTCATTATCCAACCCTCTCCGTTAAGACTACTGAGAGTAGGTACAGCTTGCTTTATTTTCTCACATTAGCATGCAAGGTTATTAACTTGTTACATTAGCCTAATAAAAACAAGTGCTAATGCAATAAAATGAAAAGTCTCACTTTACTCCATTAATCAATACAAGGGAAGCTGTAATACGCTGAGCCAGTTTGGCAGTGAAGACTAAGTCTGGAAAAGCAACTAATAATACAATGTGATTATAACAGATTAAAAATCACAAATGAAAAATCCTAGTCCTAATGGAGTCGGAGAAAACCTGTCATAGGTTCGAAAAGGAAGAAAGGTTTTTGGACATGTCTGGAACATTTTAGTGTTTACGGGCTAGGTCCTATGAACATGCATGTCCACACTAGAGTATTTTACATACAGGATGCTGTAAGAATGGTCCAGTGAATGGGATCTATAATGCTACAAGGCAGAATACAAAATTACATATGATACATGTAAGTGTTTCGGTTCTAGCAGTTCAGATTCAGGTTGTGATCCATTCATGTACTGACAAATGAGGTTCCATATAGCAGAAATCTGTTAAGAGAAATGAGGGTCAAAATATTTACCATTTTTCTTAAGTGTTAATGACTAGATGACAATGTTCTGTCAAAGGACTGGAGAAGAATAAAAGATAAGAGAAACAAATATATGTATATGATTATTTTGCTTATTTTTGGGGGTGGGAGGAATTGAGTTTTATTTATTTATTTATTTATTTATTTATTTATTTATTTATTTATTTCACTCCTAGATGACATGGCAATTAAATCATGAACTCCAAAATATTTGTCTCTTTCTGTTCTTAGAAGAAGGAGAAATTCTTAAAAAACAATATCACTAATCAAACTCGGAAGGTAGACAAACTCAACCTACTTGAAGGAGAAGCATATTCAGGAGTAGATTTACGTGGAGGTCCCCATCCTCTCATGTTGTATGCTGAAACATGGACATAATACCTCTGGCCCTGCAAATGGAAACAACTGGAGTCAAAACTATCACTTGATTCAAAATCTTGGCTGTAATAACTGGAAAGCAGACCCTCCCAAAGATGTTTTCTTTGAAAAAACTTAAATAGCTTTCAGCAGCACCAACTGATGCACCATGACAGATTGAAACCTAGTACAAAGACTGCGGGACAGGTGATCTGCTGAGGGTTAAGAGAACACACCAATTCCAACTGACAAACTGCAATCTATTCTACCAAAACCGAACTCTGGGAACTCTTACAATCTGGGAACTCTTACAATCAGACTTCAGGAATAAGGACTCCCCTTTTTCCTGCTGTATTTAACAGTCTCTTTACCAGCACAGCAATGGAAAAAGCTTCGTTTGGCTGCTACTGAAATCAGTCAGACCTTTATCACTGATTTTGATGCATAAATCTAGGCCAATGGAGAGCACTTCTGAAAGTCTAACTTTTAATTTAAATGTGTTATATACTTTGGAGAGTATAGACAAACACACAATAAGCACTGTTCTTACATGTGCCTATGGAAGTGACTGTGCAAACTTGCATGATTTTAACTTAAGAACAATTACTCCGTTTTGTTGTTAGAAAATGAGAAACAGAGTAAATGCATATTGTGGCTCAGCTCCCTGAAAGACAGTGTGCTTCAAATCAAAGATTTCTTCAGATAAAAGGCTAGAAAAAAACCAGTATTTTTTTCTATTCTGTGTAGAGGGTTTTATATTGTGCCCATTTCTTACTCTTTAATTCTCTCATTTTGAGAGCCCGTTTTGGGGCACTGGCCAAGGGTCACACACATACCTCCCACTACTATAACTTTGTAGGCCTGATTCAGTGTTCAGTGAATTCAGTGGAAAGGCTCCAGCTCAGTGGAAGTTTCCAGTGGAAATAGTTGTATTTTGAGCAAGCTTTATTTTCACCAAGTATTTTGTGAATCAAAATTTGCTTGTACAAATGGTCCTGAGCAGCCCATAGGAAAATGACTTTCAGACACATGGTCAAAATTATTCTGCTTAAGAATTCATATATTCATCAATTTTCTCCATCACTGACCCAGTTCTTACCACTATAAAACATTTATACAAAAATAAATAACAAAAATTAAAAAGATTGCCATCAATGTGTGTGTTCCTGGAAGAAGCAGAAGACAAAGAACTGTTATTTTAGCTATTGGTCATCAGAGTCAGGACTAGGTCTTTCATGAGCCTTTGATCTGCACTACGATTACCCTGTGATCCAGAAAACAGCAGCTTTCACTCCAGCTTTTTCTGATCTCCCCTAAGCATATAAAGGTTATAAAACAGTTTGTAAAACAGTTCATGCTGTCTGTCTATTCCTTTGTGACTTTCAGATTATGGATACCAGACATATTGTGCTTAATGACTGGAACTTGTTGCTAGAAGAAAGGCACTCTACAGTTATTACCAACAGGCATGGATGCAAATTACCAATGTATCACTGGGGTGGCAGTGAGCATCAAGATCTAAATGAATCATTTGGCATTTACCGTTCTGAGACCCGTGATGGTGCACCTCAAAGACTGAAGATTATCCATAATTATTTCACCAACCAAAGGAGAAAAGTCTTCTGAGGAGCTCCATTCCACTACGAAAGAAATAGCAGGAGAAAATCAAATCAAATACTAGTCCAAGCAAAGAATTCAAAGTACTTGGATCACTCACAGGTTAACTTTTCTCTTTGCAGTTCCCCATTCCATATGGATGCTAAAAGTCACGTTTAACAATAATGTTTAGCAGAACTTCACACAATAATTAAATTATATCTCTGTGTATGAGAGAGAAAAGCAAAATATTGCTCAAAAGCTTTTCAGGAAAGAATGCTTAAAAATACACTGCAATACAAATTACATTCAGTCAACATTTGCCCGCATTTAAGCAATTTCCTTTTAAAGAAAGAGAAGTAGTGGAAAAGAGTAGATAGATGATTTGGACCTGCTAATGCCATTTGGCTGTTTATACATCCAAACCAACAAAACCTACTGTTCTGCAATTGGATCTGCATGGGTAGGCATGGGCAGAGAGTCCTTTTGGCTCCACAGGTCCACAAAACTCTAATCACCTAGCCTTGGCTAATTTGTATAGAAATATCCTCCTTGGACTAGATCTGACACTCACGAGATTCTCTTCATTGGTTTCAGTGGGTTCTGGCTGTCTTGTCCAAGCCTGATGGTGCTGTGGTCACTGAAATTTGACTTTTTACGCGGTCAGAAAGTGATAGGATGAGGGGGAATGGTTTTAAACCAAAAGAGAGGAGATTTAGGTTAGACATTAGGAGGAAATTCTTTCCTCAGAGGGTGGTGAGGCACTGGAAGAGGTTGCCCAGAGAGGCTGTGGATGCCCCATCCCTGGAGGTGTTCAAGGCCAGGTTGGATGAGGCCCTGGACAGCCTGATCTAGTGGGTGGCCCACGGCAGGGGGGTTGGACTAGATGATATCTAAGGTCCCTTCCAACCCAAGCCATTCTGTGATTCTATGATTCCATGAAATTATAGAGCTCCACAAGGACCTGTTAAGTTCTATCCACTTTTGAAGTGAATTAAGTGGCGCTGGGCTGACACATCCCTCCCAACCCGTCCTGCAGCCTAAATTACAATGGGTACCTTCACCAAAGTGCTCCCATCAACTAGTACAGACAACTCGTATTCCTGCTTAAGGGGTTATGAAATTAGTAGTCCTGCTGTCAGTACTCTTCCTCAGGACTTGCAAAAATGAATGTGCACATAAAATAGTATCAAACAGACCATGAAAAACTACTAGATGATTTTTAAAAAAGAATATATGCAAGTGGGGAACTGGTGGCCGCAGGGAGGAAAACAGTCTTTTTTTCTTAAATTATACTTTATTAATGACAAGTACCATGATTAGAGTTAAGGTTAATCCCAGAGACATACCTCTGGGATTTAGTAACTTGTACCTTCGGACTCAATACTTCCAGGAAAACCTATCAAAACCAGTGAAATTAATCTCTTAAATTATTCTACTTTAGACATGGGAAAGGCCCATCAATTTTCTGGATTTACACCAAAGTAAAAAATTCAACCCAAAACTTTCCCTTTAAGATTCACAAAATAGTTTATAGATACTTCTTTTGCACATTTATTAGTATTGTAGTCAATAATTTATAATAGATCAGAAGGTATAGGTATCAATTTCAGCATGTGGAATTTTCATCTTCTGGCTCTGTCGTACTACTATTTTCCCGTTAAAAGAAAAAGGCTTCACAGAATTTTTTGCTCAGCATATACATTTAACTGCCAGCACATTTTTCTAAAATATTCAAGTATCAATAGCACAACTTGGTTTTCCTTTCTTTCCTAATTGCTTTTCTGTGATTGCAGTTTGTGAATGCACAGCATGTTCTGCAACATTTTTGTATTTTCTGTAATGAAAAGGGTATTGGTTTTGTTTATTGTCTTTGAACTTTTACAGTGTATATTTTTCTAGTTTTTCGTGGGTTTTAAATACCTAATTACTGCCACCCTTAGTGGAAGCTATGTCTGTACATTAGTATGAAAATGTAGAGACTGTTACGGTACCGTATTGTAGTTTTTGTTGACAACTTAATTATAGGAATACTTGTAAGTACCACTGAACTTGATGGCCTGTCAGAGTTTCCATTGTAAACCATGATTTTCAGGATTTGTAACTCCACTGTATAAAATCATTGAGGACGTTGTATACATGGTGCAAACCTAGACATGGCTGTTTTCCAGAGGGATAAATTGGAGAAACCCTGTTCGAACTATTGAACATGTTATCAGCAGGCTTGCAGTCACTTCAGATACCATTTTTCTTTTCAAAGATTACTGTAAAGGAAGATAGTGTCACTCAGGACAGATCCTGCCAGCAAATCCTGTATTCATTGAAATCTCCAGGCATGACTGAGTGTGCTTCTCAGCACGAGGGCTAGCGATAAGGTTGCACTTTAGGCAGCACAAAACAAAACCCCATGGTAAAATAAGCAGCTTTAAGCTGCTTTTGAGCTTCCCAAATTTTTAGCTGTTCTGTGGACTGGAGACTGCCCGAACATAAACTGGTAGTTCAAGAGGCATATTTAATTTGGGTACCTTACACAAATAAACATTGCAGCCCTATTCTTGGTGCGGGTCTCCTTCTCAACCCTTCCATCTGTATTCTGGCATTTAGAAAAGTGCTCCTAATATTTAGAGATGCTAACACACTGCTTGAAGAGGAATTAACTGCCGTAATCTAAATAGGATTGCAATCCTACACGTTTGCAAGCATGTGTACAGCAGGGACATCATGATCCTAATAGTATGACCAGCAACAGCATGGCAGTTTGTTCTCAGAAATAAAAGACCACTGAGTTCAGAGAAAGAAGATGAGTTACCAAGGGGAGAAAAGGCTGATGTTACCTTTAAAGCAGTCTCAGAAACAGCTGAGGAAGTGGGGTTTGACATAATCACAGCTTTGCTCTGATGTTCTAGGGCAAACTGTTGCCCCAGCTCATGTTGCTAGTGAAACTCCATGTGCAGGGCAAATGCCCTCATCCACTTGCTGGGTGACACCATGATCTCCCAGTCCCTTGAAGGACAACTACTCACTAGGGAGAGAGACTGAGCCTGCTGGTCCTTTCACGAGGTACTGAGGAGGCCTGTGTACCCTTCTGATCCCCTCAACCAGCAGAGTCTTCACTGGCTGCTAGGCTGAGGCTCAGCTGTGCTTCTCATTATACAGCCAAGTACTGCCAGCATTTTGCAATTTTTTTTTAGCTTACCCTGTGGTGGCTGAGACCCATGAAATTAAAAACATAGGAATATGATATTAGCTTGTGGATCAGGTTATGGTTATCATTATGATTAAGAAACCCCCTTTTAATGGATATTTACCTAACAAGATGTGTATACAAAGTTACTCAAAATTAAATTTTCAAATATATATATTTTAAAACCTCACATTTGTAAAAAAACCTTCCCCCCAGTCTCAATAAAAATTTCCATAACTGAAAAATAAATATTTTTTGAACAGCTGTGTTGGAATAGTGCCTTCTTTCCCCCCTTGTTTCAAAGTACTACAGAAAACATAACAACAGGATACACTGAAGCATTGCTATTTCTGACAGAATGTCATACTGTGACTCATGATATCTGTCATAAAGAAACTCATAACAAATTCTGAAATTTTTTGCTTACTTTTGATTTTAAAAAACTTTTTTCCCCATGAATTTACTGATTCAAGTGAGAAGAGGATGACATGATATAGTTTTAAAGAAATTCAAATCAACTTAAGACATTTATCACTGAAGTTTGTATCTCCTGTTATTGCCAGATTTCAGCTTTTTACCATAATGGTTGTCAAAAAATAATACCTAATATTTTACTATACTCATTCATTAGGTTTTAAACCTTTTAGAAGTATGTGAATACCAGTGTCCCTATTTTATAGATGGGAAAATGAAAGCAAGGAGAGGTAGAGCATCTTGTTCCCTCAGCAGGCCCCAAAACAACGTCGGACAAACTCCTATGACCTCTATTACATGTATTAGGCCAGTGTTGCTCACACTTTCTGGCTATGTGGGATATATATAGCTCTTTCTGCTACTAATACAAAGCTACACATTCATCGTCTTACCCTTGTAATAAAGCTGGATCTAAAAATTACATAACTTTGTGCATGAGAACTCATCATGAAGATTTTGCTAAATGTCTGCCTACTGTCTGAGAGAGAGCGCTGGGAAAGACTGCTCTGGTAGTAAACAAAAAAATATCAGCCATCTGTGTAACTCTAAAGTACTTGGGACTTTAAGAAAGAACAAAAGGCTAGCTAACCTCAGCACTTTAGAAGTTGAATATAAAAATGCTTGAGTATAAAAACCTGAAGATGAAGAGGGTCCTTTATAAAAGCCCAGGAACAAGAGCTGGTCTTGTAGACTGTACCAACTGTGCTGTAAAGGACCTGAAAGCTGCTGGGTGAATTAAGGATGGAGCATATTCCAGTCCTGTTTTGAACACCCCAAAGGGCTGCTTTGTCGTGAACGCTGAATGTCTTTGCTGTTGCGGCTTTCCATCTGACACTTCACGTTATGTCAGAGTAGGGTTTTTTTTTGTGTTTAATATATTGGTCACTATGTGTTTTAATGAAGGTGCCCTGTATTCCAGAGCTAGCAAATGCACGATGTGTTGCTGCGGTCGCCAAGATAAGTAGTAATTTTTAAATAAACAGCAGTATAAACAGTTACATAAAACTCATGTAAATTGCTGGCACATAATTTTAGACTGGCTTAAGTTATGTAACTTACTTGTGGCCAAGTTGTTTTTTTTTTTAATACTCAATTCATGCACTTTAATATAAAAGGAGAAGTTTATTTTCACCTGTTTCTTTTCCACATGCTATCTGTTATACTGTGCAGATCTTAAAGAGCTTATCAAGGAGACTAACAGACAGACAAGAGACAAAGTGAAAGCACAAAACACCTCCTGACCCTATTGCAGATTCATTCAGGAAAGCACCTTCTCCTGAGTCAAGTAAATAGCCCGAGCCACGGTAGAATTTGTCACTTCTCTTGGCATTTGTTTTTGCTTGCACTTAAATTACTCACTGAACTGCTAGGCAGATTAATTAGACCAAAGGACATGAGTTCTGTTGCTAAGTTGATAGGGTCTACAGAATAGTGTACTGAGCTGGGATTCTGGGTTTTAGTCTTGCATTTGCTACTGACTTCCTGTGTGACCTTGGGCAAAGTATTATGCCACTATGGCTTTAACCCAGACTTAAGCAGCAAAAATTCTCTCTTCTTCCCTTCCTCCCCATGTCCAGGGCCTAGACTGAAGGATGCTGTGATCTTAGCTTGTGTTTCCAAGGGTCTCCAAACAAATAACTGCATTGTTCAATAGCTTCCTTTGAAATTTAATACTAAAAGAGAGCACTAACACCAGAAACCACTTCACACTATCTTTTTCTGCCTGATCTTTACAAAATAATTTTAATAATTTACTCTCATAATGTCTTAGCAGCTTGGTTTAAGGATATTGAACATTGCCATTCATGTGAATAAAATCAGGATTAAGTACCAAAACAAATATTTACATGTATAACACAAGTGAAGAGAATTGAACACTACTGAAAACCAGGAATCAGTTTGTTGGTGTAAACACGTCACCAGCTCAGATGGAGAACATGGTTTGCAGTATTTGGTCAGCTCCTCCTAGCTGCCTTGAACTGTTCTTTCCAGCCTGAATTAAGAAAGCAACCCAATTTTTGCAGGTTTGGGTTCAGGCTCTCTTCATGCCTCTCTCATGTTTGGAAATTTTCCAAAGAATGATAGCAGAAACACAAGTCTTACCAGCTGTAGGGAGTACTGACAGAGATCCCAGTATAGTGCTTCCATTAGGAAAAAACAAATATTTGGCACCGAGGAATTTGCATTTGTTCCCATGGATTTGGTTTTTTGCATGAAGGGTATAATCCATCCATAAATGCACACTAACTTAGAACGTCTGGAATTGGTTTCATTCAGCTCAATAAGAGTGTAGACGGGGTCAATATGATAGGAGCCACAGTATTTATAAAAGGGACAGGTGCACTTTTCATTGGTTTGTTTAGGGACCCTAACTGGGATTTACTACAATGCCTAAGGGACTTAGGCATAATGCTGTGCAAACACAGAAGTTAAAACAGTGTAGTCACGGCCTGGGACTAGGATTTCTAGGTACTACTTAAAACCTGAGCTCCTAAACCTGAGCTCCTATCTGCTCTAAGTACTAGTGTTCATTATTTTGGACCTTATCTATTATTTCAGTTATTTCTGTAGACTTAGTCAAGGCTTTTCGCACTGGTTCAGTGGAAACATCAATAAGGCTGAAGAGGAATGAAAAAGATGCAAACAGCCAGCACTGTATCCACCTGAAGTAAATAAAGAACTGCTGTGTTTTAGGGTGAAAGATCTATGGGTGGTTTAAGGGCCTCTCATCAGAATAGTCAGAAGAGTACCAAGAAGAGCATTCCTAGACTATTCCTAGAGAGCACATCTTCATTTGAAACTTCTGTGGCTATAAATCTTTGTGATACTTGTTTCAGAGATTTTTTTAATAATCAAATACTTCATTTGCAGTAAAGCTTCTTCCCTAACAGCTGTGGGCTCCTTTACCTTTTACGCCTGCTAATAATAACCAACGATGTTAAATAACCTTTCTTGTGGCCCTGTTTCTGGATGTTCCTTTGACCTGGGCCAGAATACTCTATTTTATGTCTTGATGTTTATGAGAAGCATTATGACAGCAGGCTGGGTGCCAGAGACACATCTTTGCTTGATCATGGTTTCACTAGTTCATCTTATAGCAAATCTACATTATATAAATGATTTATAATATACTATTTTTATTGCATTGTAATAAAATTCTCACCAAGAGAAAATAAAAAAAAATTGACTGTTTTTTTCTCAAGTATTTAATTACTGTTTTCTAAGTACTAACAATTCTTTATTCGTTTGTAATAAGGTCAGCTATTCCAGTACCAGAAGGAACTTTTTTCCTTGAAAATGACATTTCTGACTAGCATTTTGTAAATAAGTAAGAAAACGTGCCACATGGATGCATATTGCCTTCTAATGTGGGCCAGTGGTTAAAGAGCTACAATGGATTATAATAACAGTCAAGATTTGTGTGTCAGCCCTGCAATGACAAACATATCCCACTCTGGCCATGGAAAGAAAAATGGGAGAACATAAGTGTTGGAACTGTGAAAAAGGACTGGAGAATAAATGGAGTTCTTATGCAAAGGCTTCACATCCTAGAAAGGTATAACAGGCTTGGCTCTGATTCTGCAAATTTCCACTCCCAGTGGGTACGTTTTACTCATCTAGTCTGTGTAACCAAAGCTGGTGGGGAAGCTTATGAACGTAAGAACTACTCATTTGTGTGAAGCATGCATGGGTTAGGCTCAGCTTCTTCCCCAAACATGATACGTTAAAATCTAATTAATAATGAGCAGTTGGGAAAATGCAAACAAAAAAGTAATCTATCACAATGTATGAGACAAACCAGAACACTGCACAGCATTGTTAAAAAAGAAAGTAAATACACAAACGCTAATTCAAGTAATCTGTTTAATGGGATTCCACTGCTTTTCCTCTGGTTCTCCTGTAATATATTTTTAAAGAGGGATTTAGCTGCATAGATGTCAATTAATTATATTTAAGGCTTTTATTTCTTTATAAACTAATCCCTACAGTAACTTAAAGAGCTTTCACCTTTCCCTAGCACTGCAGCCAGGTGTTGCAGGCAAAATAGTCTTGATTTGGGGAATTTTTACTTAATTTAATTTACTGCCAATTAACACAAACTTCTAATCACTCATTCAGAGTGAGAAGAAAGAAAACATAAACAATTAAACAAACATTTAAGTGAAAACCTTTCCACCGCCTTTCCCAGGCTCAACTTAAGCCAAACACCTATCCTCACCCTTTCCTACTGTCAACTTCCCTTGTCTCCTTCATGGGGTTACACTCAGCAATGGAGTTTTCCATTGCATGTAGAGCTAGCCGGGCCAGTTGTGACCAGCACCCGGCATCTGCTGACCTTCTCCCACACCTGTGGCCCCTGGCTACTGAAACCTGCCATATATGCCCAACACAGCACTCAGGCGTGAGCTAAGTGGGTACTCATGTGTGAAATCATTGGGTGCTCAGACATGAGTTAATAGGGTGCTCATGTGTGAACCAGTTGGGCATTCATTAGTAAATTAAATGGGTGCTCATGCACGAATTGATTGGGTGCTCATGCATAAACTGATTCGGTGTTCATGCATGAACTAATTGGGCACTCATGCATGAAAACAGTAAACCCTGCAATTTACGCTCAATACATGAGGCAAGATTTTGAAGCAGATCCAAAGGCCTGATTCCAAATTTACATTCATGTATCAGTTCTGTGGGTCAGATCTAATTACTAGAACAGTACCAGGTTTTGGTTGGAGAGGCAAACTGACTACGTTTTAGACCCTTTATGCTTGTAAATGGTCCAGAAAAGTCCATGATCGACCAGAGAAGACTTCAGACTAAGTGGTGAGCAGGGAAACTGCCACAGTCCCTTTGAAGACGTTCTGGTTTTGTTTAAGTCTCCAGTGAGGAACCATTCCCAAACCCATGAATCAAAAGATCTGCTAAATCAGGAACCTCCTCCAAGACAGACGCTGAAGGTCTTGAGTTCCAGTCCTGCCACTGACTACAAGAAATTCACCTCTTCTATGCAATACCTATAAATGGGAAGCTATAACTTAGCCACATGCAAATAATTTTTAAAAATACTTATTAATTTTGGTAAGGCAAAGCAAATGTAAAGCAATGTCTAAAATTCAGCAACATCATGATATGAGCCTTTTTCTTAGACGCCAAAGGCAGACAAAACCAGAGCCTGTACATCTGGATTTTCTCATAGCCATTCATCTCGAGCTGCTGTTCAAAATCCTTATAGAACTCAAAGCAGGAGGAAAGAATGATTGAATTGAGTAACTGGTGTCTGATCAACTACATTAGTTAACTACCCTATCACTCAATATGTGATCCACGTTCAAAGATGGTTTTAAACACATAGCAAACTTACAAAATAGAAGTTCTTAAATTTTAAGTCCAACACATACTACAGACATTGACAGGAGCTAGAAATAGAAAGGTTTGTTTTAACATTTATACATTTCTGTACTTGCTAGGCATAAAAATAGAAGGCAAATTGCACAGTCCTGTTAGCTACCAAAATGTAATGTGCAAATAAAGTGCCTGGGAGACCTAATAAAATGCCATAAATGAACTACTGTAAAAAATATCAGACCACACCTATTCAGCAGGATAAATTCAAATGTCTTACAAAGAAATGTATTCTCTTTCCTTTTTATGGAGTAAGAACTGTTTTGGGGAAAGAAAGAATGAGTTTCAAAATATACAAAGAAACTTTGAATAGTAAGTGAAAAGGGTTTCAAGATCAAGTTGAATGCAGAATGCTACTTAATTCTGCTATAGAGTGGAACAGGATCAAGCGGTGACATAGCATCTACTTTAGAAAGATGCATAGGTATAATATTAAAGCATCGCATTTTCATACCTAAGATTAATTTCTATAAGCATTCATTTCCATAACCAGGGTTCTTCTGGATATCAAAGAAAGCACAGGCTTGCTGTTTTCTACTCTGACACTTCTATGTGAAGGGTTAGTTGCCACCAAAGCGGGGAAAAAAGCTGGAGATGTCATATTTATACGTATGCATTTAGGTCTTTTGTGTAAGCTCTACCTATTAGACCAGGCAAACCTGTCTGGAGTAAAACCCGCTGTATAGTACTAGAAGGATCACTGCAGGAATCCTTCTGTGGAACAAATCCAAACTTGATCAAACATGGCAAATCAACTATTGATAGACAAATCAATTACATAATTACAAAACAGATGGTATATACTGTTCGTATGTGCTCACGGGGACAAGCAGAAGCCCATGCAAAATGATAAGATTATTTGGTTGTGAAAGGATTACCCCTGAGAGTAAAACATGCAGAATCACACAGATATTGTAGATAGTTTTTGTAAAATCTTTGAGGTTTTTCACACTGAAATTTTCAATGAAAAATTTCCATTGACACAGTGACATGTTAACTGAGAATCTCAAATACAGGTTTTTTTTGAGCTACAGAACTTATATCATACAGGCCCAACCTGGCAGGGTTCCTCATCCCAGAATCTCAGGTGCTGACCCTTAATGAAAAGGTAGCTCGGTTCATCCTTTTGTTGAGACTTCCAATGATAACACCTAATTGCACCAGCCTCTCCTGGACAAAGGTTCTTGCCTATAACCAATGAATTTCATGCAGCCATGCAATAGTAACATACTGTGGCTACTGCATATCTACCTAGGACTGAACCAGTGATTTAATGACTTTTAAATTATTCTCATGCAAAAAATTCTGAAATGAACCACAAATAGCATTGGAGGAAGGCAGGCAGGGAACGATTTTTTGTTAAAATTTAAGTGAGACATAACTCCTCCTTTCGTGACCTAAGCTGATGTGGTGATTTTTTTGTTTGGTTTTTTTTTAAGGAGCTACACTGACATAGAAAATAAAAAAATATACTCTCCATCCAACAGAAATCCTAGAAGGCAGTCAGGCAGTCCTGACAAACATGAAATATTCTGCTAAAATAACAAACTAAACAAAAAGGTAACAAGGTCTAAAGTGGCCTAGACAGCTTAGCGTCACTATCTGTAAAATAATTTGTCATCCAAGTCCACAACTACATCCAAACAGAGAGAGGATCAGCTCTGTTTGCTACATCAAACGTGGCTCAGATTTTTTTCTCTCTTCCTCTCTCTTCAAACATAAATAGTTCCAGGCTCCTAAATAAATTGGCTCAACTTTGGTTATACAAGCTATTTCATTTTTTCTCAACAAGGGATTATAGTTGTTTGTTTAAAAATTGTAAAGAAAATATAAACAGAGATTTTCCATTGCATAGTGATCCTTTCCAGTAGGTAATGATCAGTGCTATGTCCATTTTTCTTCCTTATCCTATACTTGGGGATCACAGCGATGGGAAACGGATGAAAAAAAATTTTGCAGTAAGAGGAGGTTTACCTGTACTTATTCACTGTAAAAGCAAAATAATAATCAGGTTTAAAATGCACAGAAAATAAGTGCAACAAAATTACTTACCATTATTTATAATTTTGTTCTTTAAAAAAACCCGTTTGCTTTATGTGTATGTGTTGTGTGGAACATGTGAACCCTAGAAAGGCTAAGTAGTGAAAGAACAGTTCTTAAAGCCCTACAAGCACTTACGACTCGGCTCTATTGGGACTGTTCCTAGGAATCTTCCTAGGAATCAAGTGGTGCCTATCTGGATTATGCTGCTGCTGGGATTTTTTGCATCAAGATAGTTACAGTGCTGTGGCTCTAGGATAAAAATACATCATCAGTAACAATATGACAGTGTAAACAAAAGGTTCACCCTAGCTTTAAAGTCTGGCAAGTTATTTTGTATATTAGTGTGGAAGGTTTTGATTGTGTTTTCAAAGATGTAAAACTAAAGCAGGTCTTAAGTACCTCCACAGTGGGATGTAAAGTTTGGCTTTAAGGCATGATTAGCCAAGGGCAGGGTTTTTTCTTCTCAATATTACAGTGATGCTTCACATCCTTCCTAAAGCTGGCTGGGGTGAGGTGTCTCTGGCTTTGAATCTTTCTCTAGCATGGAGCAGATTATTACTACTATTATTGATTTATGTTATGCCTGTCTGCTTCCAGCCTCAAAACACTTTACTAAGTTACAATATACATAAGAATCACTTCACGTCAGCCGCCACCACCACGCTGTAGCCTTCTCTGGAGGGAAACTGAAGGGAGCCATTAGGATGGTGCCTGCAACATTAAACAACAATCCAGGAGAGGAAGTAGAGAATACTCTGGCTCCTTAAAGCAATGGCTCAACAGAATGCAGTCACTGAACTGCCATCCAGCTGGGATACCAAAGTCAATACCCATTCACCGTGTGTGGTTAAAATTAAATCTCCTAATGAAGTGAGATGGGTTTAGTGGTTAGAGAGTGAGTGCAAAGTATTATTCTGCCGTATTATTATTTGTAAATTATACAGCTAACAAGGGAAAAGATCACACACAGGAAAATAGCAGACAGTTAGATAATGTTCCAAGCCCAGTTTCTAAATGACATTTGGGCAAATAAAGCTTTGGAAAAAATATGTTAAAAAAAAGGATGACACAGAAAAAAGGAATTGGCAGTTTCTCCCTCCCTGTTTTTAGGGAACTAAACTAAACTGAACAGAAGTGATGTCAGTTTTTATCCCCTATAATTCAGGTCTGGAGAAAAGAACATTATTAGATTCTGTTAATGAGCAGGTATTCCCTAAACGCTGCTGCAAAAGCTCCTGAATTTTAATTTGCTTAGAAAAAGAAATGGTAAAGTATTGAGGGGGGAAAAAAAACCCTAACAGCTTATTTTTGTCCCTGAATTAGCAAAATGCTTAGATAGTTTTCTGGATAGGAGATTTATATATCTGTCTAAAAAGATCCTCACACAATGTTATCAAGCTCTCCTTTCAGGGCTAGTAACTGCTAGCTGGTTCTAATAATTCTTGCAAGTGATCATTTGAAAGGTTCATTTTATGACCCCTCAAACTAGCACAAAGGATCTCACTCCATAATGTAATAAACAATTCTAAAACCAGTGCTTAATTAATTCCCGAAAGTCACCAAAAAGAGCTATTAATGATCTTTCTTTTTATCTAACTATAAATATGCAAGTCTCCTGGGATAAGGAATTTAAAAAGAACATTCTGGCAAAACTGTCAGCTTGATAAAGCATAAAATGATCACCAGTGAGGGTAATTCAAGATACAGTGGCAATGCTACCTAGTCTGATTAGAAAGTTAGGTCAGGTTGGATTAAACGTCTCTGAATGTTGTGCTTACCAAAAAGAGGAAAGAATTGACATGGTGCAAAACAGAGTCAACCCAAATGAACACACAAGAGAAAAATACTACAACCTTTAGAAAATTATTTTTAAAAATCAGTTCTATTTGGGAATTTGCTTTACTGTGAAGATATCAACAATCATTGTAAATAGAGTGTGGACAGTATTTCAAGGTTGTTTAAAATACAGGTATTACAAAGAGCAGGCTGATATTTTCAAGAAAACTTAAGTGTTTTAGGAGCCCAAGTATTGTTTTCACAACTAAATCAGGCAGTAAGAAGCCCTTAAATGAAATTTAGTTTCCTGGCAACCCAACCCATTGCTGAAAATTAGATTTAGGCTTCTAAAGGGATTTGATGTTTTTGAAAATCACACTTCCTGCAGCACTGCACAGCTGACTAGGTGTAATAGAGTAATTAGCCTTCTACTGAGGCTATCAGGAATGGAATCACTTCAATGGCTTTAGCAATGTCTGGGAGGTTGCGGTTTTTTTCTTAGACTGTAAAAAAATTGTTTACTGGGCATAGCCAGTAATGACTGGAATCTCTGACCAGAAGCAGGGGGAGGAAAGAGAGAATCTGCCTTTTCCAAAATAAACTCATACAGTCCTTTGGGTGCTTGTACTTGATGCCAGTGGAGCCTGTGCGCTGGCATGTCCCGCCTTCAGAAGAGCTCCATGAGCTATTGAACACTTGATGGACTGTGGCTTTCTGAATCTCTTCTTTTGAAGCAATCCCTGTGACACCTATGCATGGAAACATGAAATAGACTGCCCTACAACACAGTCATTATGGTTCTTGCTATGTGTATGGAAATCCAAGGTTCAAGTACCTCTCAAATGAGTTTTTAATTATTAATACAAAGAAACAAACACAACAGAAAACATTGAGACACAGTGAGAAATAACTAAGAAAACTTTCAGGCTCCCCCACTCCTTGACTCCCCTTGGCTGGGCAAAGAAGGCCTCAGATCTTCAGAACACTGGTTTTCAGTCCCTTGACCTGCGGAAGGACTCAGGCTCCCCCTGGAAGATGGAGGCTGTGGATTGCTGCACTTAACACTGAAGAACTTACTGTTCCAAATATTTTAGAAATCCTGGAAGTTCCTTTAAGCAGGAAATTTTAAAATTTCTCATTTTTGTTCTAATCTTCAATAAAACTTTTTTTTTTAATGTTGCAATTTCCTGTGGAACAGAAATTCTGTTTTAAAACCATTTCTATTCAACAGTGCTATTCAGATGGAAGTATTTCCCTATTCATTCCACTTTGCAACTAACTGGTGCCACCCCGAATGTATTGCTCTTCCAAGAATGATGTGGCAGCCCTGGAATAGCTAATTAGTTGGGCTGTATGATGCCTCTGCCAAAAGCTTCAGCTTCCAGAGGCATTCCTTTAAGGAATGGTGGTGTGGGTTTGGCATTTACAAGGATACATGTGATTTCAGGAGCCCACAGGCACCAAAAGTTAGCTTGTGTTTTATAACTGCTCATCTCAACCCAGTCATTGAGCTGATGTCCTAACCACAGTGAGTCAAGCAAACTTTTTCAAAGCACTCATGGAGAAAGATTTTGGTTAATTTATTTTTCTTTTTTAATAAAAATTTTGTCGTTGGGGAATCTTTTAAGAAAATTCCACTTTTACAGCTATTAACTGGGAAAATAATTAAATTCAAACATTACTAGCATTGTGATAAAATCTCTTGTAGATAAATACCTTTGTCACTTAGCCCTCAGATTTTTGTACATTGTTAAGGTAAATGAAAGATGTCTAAATCCAGTACCTTTATACTTGGTCACCACAGCTGAGTTGACACTCAGAGGTTCGTGGAAGGTGACAGTGAGTGATGTACTGCTTGTTACCATGAGACAGACATTGGTTGGCGCCTCAGGGGCTCCTGGGAGAGAAGAGAAAACATCAGCTCTTCAGCACAACAAATCCTATTCAAACAATGTTTCTGAGTCTTCAAAGAACTCACTGAAAATCACCCTGCAATTGTGAGCTTTGGGTTATAGGTGTTTGTGTTCTCTGCCTTTTGAGCATTTTAATTAGTGCCCCTGCTAACAATATCCTGCAGACACCATTTGTTTCTATCATGTTTTTTGGCTCCTTTCGGTTAAAAATATCTTCCTGCATATATGTAACCCAATAAAACAGATTCATGCTAATTATGTCAATGAAAAGCCCCTATAAATCTCTTGGGGTGGGTAGGAGGAGAGAGAAAGGACAAACCCACAAAGAGCTAATTAAACCTTTATAGTTTCACTAACAAACTCAACTTTATCAAATAACAGAAAAATTTTTTACATTATTGTCATTCAGAAATTGCAAATTCCACAAATGTTTCAGGGTAGTAGTTCCAAAATACAGTTGTCAGTTGAGGCCTAACTTTTTTTTTTTTTTAAAAAAAAAGCTTAATTCACAGAATATCAATCAGACTCAATTCAGAAATCCAACACAAAATGTCATGACTTACTGCTGGGATTGATTTTAAAATTCATTATATTAACTTACACTACTGCTGTATTTCCTGTATTTAGTATTTAATACAAGGAGCACTACATCTGTTTTGAAGGAGTAATCTCAGAATACAAAAAATTTGAGAAAATTATTTGTAAGTACATTTATATAAAGATAGTTGTAAAAATGTTAATGGCAATGATTGTATGTCACTGAATAGGATACAGCTAAAAGATCTACATGTGAAACAATTCAGCCCTGTTTACTCCTTCCCATGGGCCCAAATTCACATTTACTTTGGGTACAGACTTTTTTTTAAAAATCAAATTACAACAGAAAAAAGGGCAATGTCCCCGTGCCTCTTCCTCCCTATTCATATATTATTTTCTAATCATCCTGCTTTAAATTGTGAGCACATTGAGTGAAATTCATGAGTAAATGTGAAGAGAAATAAGCAGGACAGAATCATTAGATCCTGAACCAAGATTTTGGAGGTCTCATCAATTTTAAGCAGCCCACTCCTAAAGCAGCTATGTGCTTGTTGCTCTCAGATATTTGGTCCTCTATTGTTCTAACATCAATTTCTTTCTCATTCTTGGGAAGGCCATGTCATCGTACACCTCAGTTTTCTCACCCTAACATTCATCTGCTTCACAGCACTGCTGTGAGGATCAGTTAGCGAGAGCATCTTTGCTCAACAAAGGCAGAGTGTTCTCAGTTGTAGAGTTTTTGTCTTGGATTTTGCAACTACTTTCTTCTACTTACGAGCATGCTCGTAGCCTGCCTTCATGCGCTTGTATAGCCTGTATCTCCATTCCCATGCTTTTAGTTGCTTCTCTTTTTCTGTGTTGTCTGCACCAAGGCCTTCATTCATCACTTGTGCAGACAATTCAGTAACTCGCTGCTGTGCTTCCCGGACCAATGTACTCAGATGCACTGACCTGCTTTCCATGTTAACAACTACCAAGAAAAGGGAAAAATAAGTAATTGTTTGGTGGACTTACGTGACAAAATTCTGGCCTTACGCATCCCAGCGTAACACATGTAAGGACAAATCCCTGAAGACTCTGCCTTCCGGTAGTTCTCCTGTCATCAAGTGGATTAAAGCATGCCAATTTATACCACTTAAGGATCTGGCCACTTAAATGGGGTTAACGACATGAATAAATTGAGCAAATTTTATCTTCCAGTGTTTAATTAGACTGAAATTGCATATATGTTTTAAGTTGGTGGAATATTAAAAACGACCTAAAATAATAAAGCATTTGATTTCTATCCAACCCCTACTTTGCCATAACATCATAAGCTTTCACAGAAAAAAAGAAGGTCGTACTGGTTATAAACACATAAAATATATAAATCTCTACAAGCAAAGAGAGATCTAATTGGCAAACTTAAGAATGAGAGTTTTGTGCCTAAGGGCCATGGCTGGTATGGAATGGATCTCTTTCCAGGTTTTCTTTGTGCCAGTTTTGCCCATGTAATATCTGATTAGTCCTCTGACAGACTGGACAGATAGTGAGCAGCTGGAATCATGGACAGTCTGTTTTTCTCCAGTCCTCAGAATAATTTTAATTTGACGTTTAGCAGTTCAGATTGCCTGGATGAACTACTGCATGCTACATAAAGGTGAAAATGAAGATTGCATAGGTTACAAACTACAATAGGTTTGATTTTAGCCCAAGTCCACAAAACTACCCCAAACCATCCCCTTGATTATACAGTGAAATGTGGTGAATCAAGCCCTATTTTCAGAAATGCTCTTAGCCTGAAATTGTTCAAACTATTTGCAGTTTAGAAAATAGGACTTGTAAAGGTGTTTAATCTGAAAAGAAATGCAACCACTGATCTGATGTTCAATATACAGGAAATAGTGTACAAGAGAAGGAACTCTGAAATCACAGAAAATAACTTTTCTCTGGTGTCTGGTATTTTTGCAGAAGAGCTCTGAAACAGTCTTAATTTAAAAAGCACCTGTTTACTGAAAACACTGCCCTAGCACAAGCAGCTACTCTTAGCAATGATGGGGAATTGCTGTGTAGGGACAGCCAGGTTCTTCATTTCCCTAAGGTTTTTACAGGAACAGCATGAATCTTGCACAGGATGCACTGATCATTCACTTGCATAAGCCAGGAGCAGTTTACATTTCTGAAAACATCAAAGTGTACCTTATAAAGGACCAAGACTCTGACACGTTTTTGACATCAAAATACCACGTGAACAAGATGTCTGTGCACATGAATGTGTTATTCCTAAACAGGAATCATAGGATCATGGGACAAACCAGATTGGAAAGGACCTTCTCTAGTCCAGCCTTCTTGTTCAAAATGGGGTCAGCTATGACGCCAGACCAAGTTACTGAGGGCATTACCCAGTCTGGTCTTGAAAATTTCACAGGGTGGAGGCTTTACGACAACTCTAGGCAACATGTTCCACTGCTTTACTGTCCTTATGGTGAAAAAGGTGTTTGTTTTATCCAGTCTGAATCTCTTGTTTTAACTTTTGCCCTCTGTCTCTCATAACAATATTACAACTGAAGTTTAGTGGAGTCTAAGAATAGCCCTACATACTAATGTGAAAAGTGCCATGGGATCTTTAAAGCTACAGGAGGAGAGCAAAGAATTACTCAACGCCTCTGACATCTAAAAGGTTGTTTTTGAAGAATGTTTGTCTCTAAGACTTTGCTTTCAGAAGCTGGCTTGAAGCCGTTCTTGAAGTTTGATCATTCTTCATATGGACATCAGAGACATATGGCCAGGCTTGCTGGAATCTTTCGGTATCCTCAGAACTGCCTGTTTACTGGAAAACCAAAGGTGATACGGTTTCCTGGATCCGTGCCTACAATAAACATGCAACACATCTGATAGCACAACAGGACTGAGGAAGGAGGTTTTATGTGCCAGAACTTCAGGTGATTGAGAATTGGCATTGGTTCAAGTTCTCACTAAGGATCTGGCTCTATCTGTTTAATCAAAATGCTGATCCACAATTGTAAGGTCTTGGAAAAGTGTCCAATCAGCCACTGGAAATTTTAATCTTACTTTTATTTGGGTTCACATGAACAAGCCAAGCCAAGCCACACCATACCACCAGTATATGATGAATAAGAGTAACTGAAAAGATAGCACAGTGGACTTTGTCTCCTCCTCAATTAAATTAATATTTTAAATGCTGTACTCTCTGATCTATCTTACTTTGTGTTTAAGAGATGCTGGGTTCCTGTTAAGATTTATAGTCTGAGCTCCATGTGGAAATGAAGATCATAGTTTTACTTTCTATTGCTTTATCTGCTGTTCCTATTCCAGGCAGAAATCCAGATGATACAGATGGAAGCTATCTGTCCTCCAGATCCTCTTTTCTACAGCATTACGTTTGGGGCTATAATGAGATTTCAGCTGGATCACTATGGCTAATATAGTGGAAGAGCAAGGGTTTTCTCTGTAGGAAGCTTTCTGTGTGCGCTTGGGATGGGGAATTCCTCTACCTTGCAGTCTCCCAGATCTGTGTATCTGTCCTATACGCTTCCAATCAGATTAAGAGATGCTTGTGTCCTGTCCCAAAATTGGAGTGAGTCAGAATTTTACTTTGAAATCCCAACGCCTCCCCTCCCACTCAGCCTGGAGAAGTCTTGCGCAACTGCCCACCATAGAGAAATAAAAATGCTCCCGCTGGGTGCTGGATCATGTTCTTGCAGCCCTCAGATCATATAAACAGAATGGATTTCATTCTAACAGGGTTGGTTAAGTACAGAAAGAAAAGCAGAAAGACTAGAGAAAATAGAAAGTGACTGCTATCAGTTCCACAAGAATGAAGACACATACAAAGATGCTGTGAACCTTTGTTTTGAGTGCTGAAAATAACTTTTTGCATTTTGCTCTCAAGTAGCAACTGTAAACCCTTAAGGTAAAAAAACCTCCAAACAAACAATCATTTGCTTTTTATTGAGAATGCTTCATCCATTATTTCAATCAGAAAAACCAGAAATCAAGATAAGTGAAGTGGAAATTTGGTGGGTATATTTTGAAATGGAAATGAGGTGGTTATATATTCATATTCTCTGTGTTCATAGGCATGTTTGCATTAATTACAGGAAATGAATACTAATTTATGATTGCCCCTGCTCGCCATCAGACTGCATTTATTTACAGATGAGGTCAATGAAAAATTAGTTTAGTCTTTTTTACTGCTGTTTAGAACACTCAAGACTGTGTTTTCCTCTAGATTTGTCATGGTTAATGAATGTTGCTTCAGCAGTCAATCATGTACTCTAAATGCTGTCACACTTTTTTTTAAAGCCTCAGTCATGAACCATGACAGAAAAATAAACAAATAAATATAAAACTAAAAAACGCTTTTCACTGAGCAGCTACACTATGCAAAAATCTCCAGGGAAGGTTAAAGGAGGCCAGAATAAATGATAATATAAGTGCTGTGGACATAGAAAAGCAATAAAGGTGTACCAACACTGAGGGTCTGGCAAAAAAAACTCAACACACGCACATGCACACACACTCTCCAGTGAAAAAACTGGCAATGTTAGTAGCCTCAAGGTGCAATTTCCTGGAGCACTGAGATTGACATGCCAGCACTAAATGTTGTTAATTTAACTAACTTCAAATTAATGGCAGAGTCTGCAGTGGCTGAACCCCTCAAACACAGTCTCATTATAGCCTTGCTGGGAATGTCCTAAATATAGGCATTGACAGTTTAAAACAAATTCGCATACATTGGTGTATTTTTAGACACAAGTAAGGCGTCAGAGTTTGTGTCATAGTATCCAGTTGATTAATTGGGTTGGTAAGTCACCTTCCAACCCACAAATTGTGCATAAAAATGCCCATGAAGGAATACAAAGGAGTTTTATAACTACAATATGCAGTTATAAGAAATATTGGTATTCCAGTAAAGTGAGGAGCTCTGTTTTGTGTTTAGATTTTCTCTGGTTCTGTAGAACTTTGAAATTCTCATTTAAGTGGGATTTTAGGCCATTTGAAGACTAGGAGTGAGGAGCCTGTGATAGATTTCAACACAACCTCTCTCCTTTAGGCAGCATAGCCAAAATCAAAAGGATAATCAAAATAAACCAAAGTCTAGACAACCCATCGTCCTTTCATTTTTGATGACAAACTCCATATTTCAGACCATGATCTTTGAATCACTCAGTTCTTGTTTCCATATTTTTAAAGATTTTTTTTTCTCAGTGTTGATACTAACTCAGCTGCCCCAGTGTTAAACAAATTAGAAGCTCAACCTGATTCCTCAGTTGGTGTATCTGACAGAGAACAAAAAAAGATCTACGCAGCATGCATTCAACAAGCAGATATTGCTGCAAATGTCCTCCAGCACTGTGATACTATTGCTGGTATAACCATCTTTACGATAAAGCCAGCCAATTTTTGTGTATAATGTAATTAATTTCCCAAACCAGCAACAAACCTGATCTCCTACAGGCAATTATCTAAGTCAATTCAATTTGTGTTCTTTACTTACAGTGTGGGCTTTCCTTTGCCCCAACGTGTAGAAGGGTCCTAGCAATAGGGATGTTGTTTGTCAAAATGGCAATATCCAAAGGAGTTAGTCCCTCACTGTTTGGTGTGTTCAGGTCCAGTTCCTCCAGTGTGTATTGATAAAGAAGAATCTGAACAGCATCCAGATCTTGCTGTTCTACGGCCTCAAACATAGCTTCATTGCACTGGAAATTCTGTGTATCAGTAAAAACAGAAATTCAGTAAAACTTTTCAAATGTCAGTGGTTTAAAAATAAATTGAGAAAATTTGTGTTTTGTGAGATGATTGCTATAAAATATTAATCCTCCAGCCTCAGCTTAGATTAAGCTAGAAACATGGAAATTGTTTGCAGCAAAACTGAGCTTGGTCTGCCTCTGGGCTTGTGTGCTTGAACTTTTTTCAGGTCTGTGGCAATGTTCAAGTGAGACTCAAACCTGTACAAAACAAACCCATACTTATTTAGATATCTGTCCTGTAATCAAACTGTATGAGCAATATTACATGTTTTCAGTGTGAAACTGGGTGAAAGACTATGATTTTGGCAGTCTTGGATTACTGAGTTTTTCAAACTCAAAATTTAAAGTAAAAACCTACAAACTCAGGTGATCAAAATCCAAATAAAACCAGCTATTCTGGAGAAAAACTTTCACAGCTCCAGTGTGACCTAGTAATAGGTACTGTTCATTCAAATACTTCAGTCATTTCTATGCGCTCATATTTTTGCATCTAACTTGTAACTAGAAGCAGCTTTGAAATGTGTAGTCCTTAAATAAAGAAGCAGAAATGAGACTGAAAAAATTGACTGTCCAGCGTGCATGTCCAGAAAGTGATGTGTCTGAACAGCAGAGAACACAAGCAGCCAAAGCCAAGAACATACACGGCACCAACTCTCAAGCAGGGAGAACCACTGAACCTTTTCCTTACCAATGTCAAGGAGACAAAAGAATGGTATAATACAAAGAAACCTATCGTTTCTTAATTGAGCTGGGGAGAAGCAGGTGCAGGAGAGTAGCATGGCCTGCAGGTTTCTGTTATGAGAACACCCTTCTGGAGCCTACAGTAATGACATGTTATTCGCCAAGATTCGTTAAATTCTTTCCCAGTGTCACATTGCCATAATTACCCAATATGTTTTTTTCCTCTTAAGAATGAATTAGTAGAAGCAAGAGGCCCAGCTATGCAAGGAGGGCTCAGCATGTGGTCACATAAAGGAACTGAGATCTACATAGACATATTGTGCCAATGGGCTTACTAAAGAAATGCATACATAAGACAGCAAGGGATCCAGATACATGATGCAAACCAGCTTCCTGTGTCCTGAAACCCACATGGAGGAAAGACAGAGAAAATTCTTATATAATAATGTGTTCTTTATGATATGAAATAAATACTGAATTGAAACCATCTTCTACTGTGATCAGAAATTAACATTTCAGCCACATCAGAACTCAATTTTCTTTTTTAAACTGATGTAGTTTTATTTGGCTTATCCCTGTCCAAGTTTTGCTCTCAGTGAAACAACTCTTTCTGGAAGAGCACCGATCTGCTGGAACATCTTTTGTCTCCTCCTAAAGCGCATAGACTAGTGGTTTGGAAGCAGTTCTGAAAACTAGAGTCCACAGCTACACCTTTGAATTTGATCAGTTCTACAGGTTTTTTTTCAGTTGTGCCTGAAGTTAAAAGTGTCTTCAGAAATTCTCAGGCCTGACAGAGATCTTCTGGTCTACTGTTTTGCATGTGAAGTATTGGTACGACACTAAGAAATGGCAAAGATGATGTTATATTAAAGTTTTAATATGGACCCCACCTATGCTGAGTATTACGGATCCACAGAACGACAGATGTACATAAGATGATCTTTACCCCAAATTGTCAACACAGAGAAATGAGATACTTATGTTAGATGACTATCTAAGGATGAGATGAACTATGCAGCAATAAAGCAAATCTAGGAGAGCAGTGCCGATTTGGGAATCTGCCTTTTAGACACTTAAGTACAAAAGAGAGCTCATGCTGGAGAAATATTTTTTCTGTAGATTTCCATGCAGAATAAAAGATACTCCTTAAACAAATGCTTCAACAAAATGGGTCTCTGTCAAATTATTTTCAGATGCTTCTCTAGATTGCAAGATTCAGATTTAATTTCATTATCAAATACTTAGATCATACTTCAGTGTTAGGTGTAAGAGAAAAATCTCAGAAAAAGGAACAGTTGAATGGTAAGTAGTTAGATTTATGATTCTTTATCCATCTCTCTGTTCAAGGCAAAAAATTGTCTTTAAGGATATATACTGTCATTAGAGAGGACACATCTCCAGAAAGTTCTAGAAAAAAGGCCAGCACATATTTCTCTTATTATAAGGTAAAATTTAAAAATGACAGAAATTTTTACTGCAATGCAGCAATGTTTTTTTTCATTCCAGTAGCTCCACACATCTGCTGTCTTGTTTATATAACACCTTATCATCCTGAAGTCAGAGATCTTACTCTTATTCTGGCATTTTTCCCCTACCCTGAAGGGATGAAGTGCTCTGACTAGAAATTAGAAGAACTTTAATTATAATTACAAAATTTTTTAATTAATGGTATGATTCTGATACATGCTGTATGTCATCAACTCCCACTCAAGTCAATGATACACATTTATCATGTCACTGTATGTCACTGTACTATGTACTCAAAATTAACATCAATAGATCACTGATGTTCCACCTAGAGGAAAAAAAAAAGCTGTGCTCCTTCTCTTTTTGAAACTTCATTATTATGAAAGCAGAACTGTGAACTGACTGTTGTTTCATAAATTATTAGAAATGCAAAATATATTCACCAGTTCTCAAAAAATATATATTGATATTCTAAAAAGCATTAATTTCATCACAGTTTACATGCATTTAAAATTCTTTTTCTATTGATCTTGGAACTTCCTCTATACTGTTGTTTATGTAAATAAAGGATAATTATGCTTCAGAAGCATCTGCATTTTGATCCAATCAGAAAACAAGCAAAATCATATTACTTTTGTAACTGATCACAGCTAGGAAAATCTACTTAGTTAGCAATAAATTCATAAAAAGCTTACTACAAAGGGAACTGGTTGAAGTAAACTGAATGACTACATTAGTTTCCTTTTCTTTCAGTTAAGTTCATTTTTGGAAACACTGGCTAACAGTCTGAGAGCAGAATAAAAAGGTACAGCTGATGATATTACTTAATGACAGGTTTGTGGTACTTAACTTAGGACAGGAAACTAAGTACTTCTTGGTTCACATTCCCACTGGGTACATACAGGTTTTTTTCCTTTTTTGAAATCAGAATAGTCATTCTCTTCTAATTGAATTTATGTACGTGCATAAAAGTTAAATGAGTTAGTATTTGTAGCATGCTACCTTAAGTGCTCAATACCATTATTTGGCTTTAATTCCAATTTTGTGTGAAACTCAATAAATCTTGTACTACATCTCAGGAGTTTCTTGCATTATATAAAAACAAAAAAACCCTGCTACTTAATAAAAAAAGATGGCTAACTTCAGTATTACAGGTGAAATTATCCCAATGATATTGCTGACAAAAGCATTTGGTCCTTTTCAAATATATATACACACACTTTAACAAAAGATTTTACCTACCTGAATGATTATTGTAGAATTATGTTAAAAACTTTGATTTGAATTGTTATTTTTTGATTCAGTTATCAAGATTGAGACCTGCCTAGATACCTTTGAAAATGCATCTTTGGATTTTTGCTTGCCAAATGAAATACCTAAAATATTTGTGAAATTTTGGACTTAAGTAAATTGGTGAACAGAATCATAGAATCATAGAATGGCTTGGGTTGGAAGGGACCATCAAAGGTCATCTAGTCCAACCCACAATCTAAGTACATGCTTAAGTTAATTCCTCATAAACGCTCTTGCCAGCCAATCTGTTGGCAAGAATGTTTCACCAAAAGGGAAAAAATAAAAGCAAATTTCTATTTCTTCATTTCATTAGAAATCTGATTGAAAAAGCTGCACTGATTTAAACAAGAAACAGAGCATGAATTTCATAAGCTACTTCATCTAATCCAAACAATTATGAAACCAAATTGCAAATACTAGGTTTTCCAAATGAACAATTCAGACACAAGCAATAGGCTGAAATATGTTGGCAAGTCTCCTAACTTCAAAGAGTGTAAAAACATGGGAACTGTGATATGGCCTTTCTAACTGGGCATGTATGCATCCCTCATCCACACGGAAGTGCGCATCTAACCATGTTATATTTATTTCAGTCAAAAAATATCCTTGTGAGACAGCAAAATATCTACATTTTCAGCCATGCCAGTAAATTGCCCTGTTGGAAGTCTGCATCGAGCTCAGCTCTCCAAGTCCAGAAAAATATTCTACACACCTCGCCAACTTTTCCCCAACTATCTGCTTCCATACAGAAAACAAATATATTTGAAGATTATATAGTTTCCTGCAAAAAGCTGATCATATTCTATGTAAAAAGACTCTCTAGTATTGCAGCGTTATTCAGACATCTGCAGTCCAGGGGTAAGAAATTCAAATAGGGGTAAGACATAGTATCTTTAGACCCATGTGCTCAATTTTAGTCCAGCTGGTATTGTCACAAATACTAACAAGACCCTTCTGATTTCTGCCTTAATTTACATTTACTAGATAACTTCTGCTCTGAAAAGACGAAACTATTGAGTTCAAAGAGAAACTGAATCACATTTACAAGTGATCAGGTAAAGTTTAGGGGCACTTTATACATTGCTTTTTCCTTTACTCAGTCCTGCAGCTTCTAATCATTAGCTAGACAGCTGTGCTATGTGATTAATTTATTTAGGTGTTACTCTGATGCACAAATGTATATACTGAAAAGGACTACAGTATTGCTTTGCAGTAAGTTATAACCATGTTCCAGTAAGTGATTCAGTGGTGGAGTGTTTAGAAATGCAATCTTATGTAGCTTAATTAAAATGAAGTGCCCCTTTCAAGATATTTGCTCTAGGTCTGACTGAAAAAGTTCACTATGTGCTACTGGAGTTGGAAAAAACGTTAAAGTAGTTTCTGCAAAGACTTGTTTTGATAAACACGAGTTCAAGAATAAAGCTATTTCAGGACATTGCTATGTCTGCAAGCAAGACAACAATTTACTGAATGGAAAGTGTTGCACAGCAAGAGAGAATGGAAAGAAAACTCTTCACTAGCCAAAGTAGAAAGAAAACAAATTCTAACAAATGTTTTTCACTTGTCTGGAGACATGATTTTAGTCATTGACTTAGCTCTGTAGCATAGAAATACAGTGATTAGAAAATACCTCAGCTAGCAGCTTGACCAGGAATATTTCTACCCCTTCACTGATGGTTTCCTTGCTATTTATTTCTAGGGAAAACTGTGAAAACAACAGGCAGAATAGCTAGAATGGGATCCAAACACTTTTGAGTTCAGTGGGAGCCTGTTCACTGACGGTTGTGGATACCAGCTCAGACCGCAGACTGGTAATACCTAGAGGTACCTATGCTCACTGTAGGCCAGCAGTGACAAAGCTATGTCACTCCCATGACAGTGTAGTTAGCTGGGGGAAACAAAGTTAGCACAAGTCTATATCCCATTAAACCACCAGCCACATCACAACGTAAAATCAAGTCTCCTAGTTATGACTGCCGATTGAATAAGCACTCCCACCACCTGACAGCTCTGCACTGAAAGCAGAGAAAAGTGAGATTGTAAGTAATTAACTCCGTGGATAGCAGAAGACTTGAGCCTCAGAAGCAGTACACTGCTCCTCTATCTTTGGGCTATGCTCATTTGCCATTTCTCTTCTCATTAGTTAAATATGACAGAAGACCCCATATTTGAAGGAATATGGAATTTGAAGTGCATATTTAGAGAAGCACTCATCAGAATATAACAGACTGGTTTTCATTAAGTCTACATGTCAGTCTGCTCTGGCATGGTCCCCAGCACTAGTTTATCCTCTTCTCTTTCACTCGCTTAGTCACACACAAGCTTGCAATTGAAGAGAAAAAGGCAAGAAAAGTCAGTGGCTAAAACATTCATCTAAATCTTTTCCCACAGTTCATACTTAGAGGCCCAAATTCAGATGATGCCTACAAACTGAAAGCATCTGGGAACCCATTGCGTCAAAAGCACAGCTGTTGGCTACTATGCAAAGGCTGTTCTTCAGCTATCAAGCCTTGTTTGAGTTTCAGGCTTTTCCTTCTGTAAAACAAAATCTATTGGCTCTGGCAGAGCTGAGGGGAAGAAGCCATGATCCCCTGCTTCCTTCAAGTCATAGTCTTTCTTCACAGGAGAGAGATGACAGTCTCTTGACTTTCCAATGCACTGTAGCTACATTTCATCTTAGCTCTTCCATGGGGCATGCATAGGTCCTCTGACTTCAAGAGAGGAGTGATCCTAGGGGACAGGATTGCTGAATTGATTTTAAAATTATTTTCAATTCTTGCATTGATTCATATAGTTTGTCTTGTATGTAACACAGATTTGTGAGTGTTAAAGAAGTCTAGAGTGTGTTTTTTCTTCTGACAAAATGTAATATTTTTATTATCTGGCCCAACCATATTCAGAGTTTTGTCCTGCACTGCACTTAGCATCTGCTTTAGTGCAGCAGAGTAATGGTGCCAGGAGGTGTCTCTTGGCACATTCACAGACACTGTCATAAGTTATTGCTTTTCAGAAGTGGAGAGGAACTCTTTCCTTCAAAATAATTCAGAGGAGAAGTTAAAGGATGTGTCTGTTCTTCCTACTTATGGAAATGGAGAATTTATTTTGTTTTGGCAATGTCAACAGCAGATTCATCTTCCTCCAGCAAATATAAAAGATTCTATTGTGCACTGAACTTACACTGTGCTATTATTTCAGGGACACAGTCCATTCTTCAAAATGTATGTGCTGGAAATTGTGTAACTTCACCAGCACTGGTATAAATAGGAGCACTTGTGAGTGTTAAGACTTGCAGGTGCTTGTATGCTTCCCTGTACTAGCACCAGAGTGCTTGGCTGTGTTCTGTGACTAGGGTGGGGTACCCAGGCCAGACTGCTTCATGTGTGATCTCCTTTTTCCATGGTCTTATCTAGTGACCATCACCACAGTCTGTGAGCAACCTTGCATTTATCTGTCACAGCATGTAAGTTCCAAACAATAGAGCAAGTGGAAAAATGGGAACTTCTATGAAAGTCATCTTCAGTTCTCTCAAAATGCTTTTGCTTCATTTCTTGTAAGAGAAACACTTCTGTGTATATATTTTATCCACATTTTGTCACATTAATGCCAAGACCTTACTCCTAAAATAAAGCATCATCACTTGAGCAGGGTAGCTTTTCTCTAGCCTTCAAGAAGGTCAGACTTTATTTTAACACAGGATCATAAGTTGTAAGTTTGGTAAGAAAGTACAGTACTGTTCAGGGAACAGACAAAGTGAGATGATGAAAATTCTACAGATTAAAAGCAAACCGATTAAGGAGATTAATAGGACAGTAAGTTGGCAATTTGATAAATATAAAGTAATTACCACTGAGGTCTTACGGAGACTGAGCCGGTCAGATCGAGCTCTGAAATATGCTTCGTCAAAGGATGTATGACTCCCCTTAAGCTTCTCTGACAGGTTCCGATATAATCGCTTTGCTGCATTTGGAGAGGATGGCATGCTGTTCTTTTTAGTCTGGAGGAGACTTAAGTTATGCATTTGCTGTGTCATTTTCAGCTAGTAGTTTCTAGAAGAAAAACAACAGCTGTTTAACAAGGTTTTGCTACACTAACATAATTGATCAGAACTGTATCATTAAAACGCACATTGCAAGACTCCTATGGCAAAAATCACTTTCACACATACAGTTTTTGAACACTCAGAAGCACATTTTTGGGCTTTTTCAATGGCAAATTGCTCTTTATGGAATTAGTCCCATGGATATCTATGGGGAGGGAGAATTAAGGATGGAAAAATAAAACAGACCACTTCAGAACTATTTGCTGATTTGTAAAAGGACAAGGGGTTTCATTTAATGAGGGAAGTGTCCTTTTGACAGAGTGATTTCTGGTAATACAGGTGTCAGAAAAAAATGACACTCAAATGTAAATGTTACTATACAATTTGGATAACGTACATAATCTGTGTTTTATCAGTATAATGGTTTCTTAAAACAAAACTGAAGCACCTGAGAGGAAAAAAAATCTGATTACAGAACAGAATGCAGGACTGAATTTTTTAACTGGTCAAGTGACTTAAGTTTGACACAAACACAACTGTGGCAAGACATGCTTTATTTCCCACAATACTATCTGCTAGCAAACTGTGTACTCCAAAAGCATGTGAGGTTTCCAGTTGGGTGGGTGGATTCTCTTTCTCTAGAGACTCAAAGCAGTATTTCTCACAAAGGAAGTGTGGCTGGATCCAAAATATTTTTTCATCTCTGAACCCATCATAAGCTACTACAGAAATAAAGCATTAACTTACATTTAATTTGCATCAAATGCTGACATGTTGTCATCCAAATGAAAGTCCATTACTACTGAGAATGTTTTTTTTGTTAGAGTTTTGAGGAGCATTTGGCAGGGAGGGAATCTGCTCTGTGACCAAGACTCCTAAGGCATTAGGTTTTAGCAAATAACAGCTGAAACAGAGAAAACCTACTTAGGCTCTCTTGTAGGCATAATGAGGCATATGGGCATTTTTAGTTTAAACTACCTATGGCCAACTAGTGTCCAGGTTATTGCAAACAAAGACCTTACACTCTATGTTTTACAGTTAAAATAACCTGTGATTCTAACTGCTGCTGTTTATAGTTTCATACTGAGTAGTTTCTTCCTTCAGTTAATGGACAGGCATTGGTTTTGTCTATATATTGCATAACTTTATCCTGTTCTGTGTTTGCCCTGTCCATTTAGACTAGAAACTCTTCCAAGAGGGACTACTTCCCTTCTGTAAGACTGCCTAGCCTAACAGGATTTCCATATTATCTCATAATTAAACAATATTTTCTATGTTCTATGATTACAGTAATTTTTTCATATTAGGAAAAACTGAATTAATATTTAACTGTCTGGAAATACTTTGTGTGGGAATAGTTTTGCCTTTCTGAAGGGAAACTAAGAATCAGATTTGACCCAACTGCGAGCACAGGAAACTATCCCCAGAGATCTCTGGAAGTGAAAAGGTGATGAAAATGCACAATTGCTTCACATTCCCTTTTTTCCCAGTAAATCTGGCTACCCTTTCAGACTATCTTTTCGTGGAAATAAGCTTTAGATTCTTTGTACTATGATACAAATCCTGTAACTTTCTGTTCTCATGGTCTCAGCCTGCATCTAAGCAAACCAGACAGCAGGACCAGACTCTAATACTATTCAGTAAAGAATGCTTTTATGATTGTAAACACTCGCCCTGCTGTTGAGGCTGCTCGTTGGCACGAATTGGTCCCTAAGATTAAAGATGCCATCCAGCTCTCATAAGCTTTCTACATCTTCCTTTCTCATTTGTAAATTGTGGTGAAGCAGACATCCTGAGCACAAAAGTATCTGATTGCATGTAATCTCACATATTTTCCAAGCTCATGGGGTATTGAAGAGAGACAGAGTCAACATAATTGTCATACTTGATGAGAAGACTTTGTTAAATTAGAACAACAGTGTGTGCAATCAGAAGAAGGGAATTATGGGAGCTGCAGCCCTGAAACTAATGTGCAAGAGTGGATATCATAAGAAATGAGCTCTCTGGGACTCATGGAGCGACAATAATACAGTGATTTTGGACTGCTTTTCTCTGAGCTTATGGAATAAAGGTAAAGTGAGGCTCACACAAGCAATTCACCCTGCCTTTTAATTATTACGTGCATTTCAGCAGTGCCTACAAGGACTAACCAAAATCACTGTCTCTTCAAATGAAACGTTTTATTCTCTAGCCTAAACAGCAATCTTGCATAGACTAGCTAGAAAGGCTGAGTGGAAACCAAGGAACACAGCAAAATATGTTTAATCAAAGTCTCTGTCATGAGAAGTTGCTTGTTAATGTCAGACTAGAGCATAACGCTAAAATGATGATCACCAATGCCAACTCACATATGTTCCAGACATGCCAGAATTATTTGGAACCATGTGCTGGAACCAGTGTGAGTTAGGCTTTACTGTATGGAAGTTGCTGGTAATTGTTGAGTTTTAATATTGGACAAACTTAGAAGACAGCCTTTTGTTTTACAGATGCATCCGTGGAACCATTTGGGAGTATATATATGAAATAAAATTCTTTTTAAGATGATCAAATGATTTCACTCACATCTGTCTCTGTTTAGCATAGCTTCAACAGTTCAGTTTATTTTCAGATATTTATTAAAAATAAGCTTAAGAAATAGCTGATTACCCATCTTCCACTGTTCCATGTTATTAGTATTTTAAAGAAACTCAGCAACTTACCATATACAACAACAATAATAGTAAATTAATTCTTAGTTACTTAGACTAACACTTCCACTGTTTTTATTAGTATATAGAGCTACAGATTATCCCACATATATTTCTCCTCTTACCTCTGTTTTCAAGAATTTCTTCCTTTCATCAATAAAGTATTCGTCAAGAATCAGTCCCAAACTGTGGATAAAAATAGGCCAATAAATGTCATAGGCATGTTTGTAAAGGAAGTTTCAATTTCCCAAAATCATTTGATTCCAAGAGTACAGTCATTGAATACCAAATACCACACAGTTAGTAGTAAACTCGTGACAGAGAGAACTATTTGCATTTACCACACAAATCTAAACATCATCAAGGTGAGAACAAAAAAGAACAGCAGAGCCATCCAATACTTAATTCAAAGGTAGCTCAGCATACTCCACTGTGTTTGCTTTGGGATTATTTTTTTTTATATTAAAAGCAACATGCTCAGCACCTCCAAGTGGCACAATATTACATGATGGAGAGATTCCAAGCTTCATTAAGCCTGTATGCCAACTTACTGAGATGCAGTGTAGACATTTAGTAAGTTTACATTAAATAAATTAGGCATATCTACTTAGTAGGACTTGTCATACCTATTGTGGTATTAGTAAAACCAAAGAAGAATACCTGTTATTAAAACTAACATGGCTTATGCCTCTGTCAGTCCTCCCTAGGCTGATAAAGTCCTTCCTCCATCTCGCTAGACCAAACTACCTGCTTGTTGACTTCAAGTCCCTAAGTTATCTGTGGAGAGGACAGCCATTGAAGAAGAGCTGATCTTGGCTGGAGATTTTTGGTGTTGAGGTGAAGAGATATTTATTTATTTTTACAGTCATGCTTGCAGAAGCTGTAGTGCTTCTCGTTCTCTTCTCCAGCCTTCACTAATGCAGGAATTGTATTTGTATCTATCTGCTTAAACACAGTTGCCCAGATGTCTTTCACAGAATGTCTTGAAAGTCATCAAATTCAAGCTTCTCTTGAGAAGTAGAGAAGTTATTTTCAGAATCCCAGCTTTTTAGAGAGAACAGCTTGACAGCAACATTTTCTTTTATGAGGAGATATTAACCAGAGGAAGTAAAGGAGAAGCACCTGTCAGTTTTCGAACAGTTTTCCAGGAAACCTGAGAGTTTGGTAAAGGTGTTCTAGTCACACATCTCCCAATACACATTGAAAACTTAGTTTGCAGGTGAATTCTCTCTATTTAAATATGTACACTGTAAGAAGAAACTAGGTTCTCTAAATGTGTTGCAGCACTCTAGGATGCCGGTGTAGTCTCAGGACCAAAGCAAATTTAGGTACCATTGGGCTGCTAGCCTATGTCTCCAACCCAGAAAAGCCTAGCAGCAGTTTCCTACCAAGTCTGCTCAGGCCTGTTCTCCATGGCATGGGTTACTGTTCATATTGACTGTATCTAAATATAGTTTGACCCCAGCTATTACAACTCCTAGGGGTTGCTGGAGTCCTTCCCACCTTGATCTGGTCAATGAAACAGAATTTATACACCCAGAGGAAAACAATAGTGTGTTAGTAACCATCTAAACAATGACTTCCAAAGACAGTAACAATGGGGTCTCCATATCACGCATGTAAGCTTTTTCAGTACACAGCCAGAGCAGATCCCCAAGACTAACATTAACGTAAGAAGAGGACAGAATCTTTTATAATCTCATGAAAGTTTCTCTTAAGTCAAGAGCAGGTGAGTCTATACAGAAGCTAAGTAAACACTGTAAAAGTTGCAGCTATTCAACAATAAAACAGATGGCATCTTTGCTATGAACACAGAATCTGTGCATCACAAATGACTTGAAACGTATGAATGTTTCCTGTATACTAACCATCAATATCCTGAACTAGTGCATGGAATAAACGCAGAACAATAAAGCAACAGCTGGAATAATATAATGCAAATGAACTGCATTTTTTACCAGTGTACTGAAACAATAAGATGCAAAATGCTACTGAAGATTATCATACTTAGCATGTTCTCTAGTCACAAACAAGGTATGAAATGAAAAAAGAAAAGGTAAAGGCAAGCTGCATATTCTGGAAAACTTTCTGGAAGTGTGATTTTAAGCTGTAGAAATGACTCCCGGGAGACCAATGGAAATGAGATCAGGCAAAATCATTGGTAAAATGTATAATAAGAAATAAGGAAAACAGACCACTCAATTCACATGATTCTGTAATTGAAAACTTACTGTTTTTTATTGGATGTTGACATTTTATTTTTACAGATAAACTATTTTGTAAGAGCAGTTTTAGGCTCCTTTTTTAAGTCATTCATTTGGGGTTTTTTACAACTATGTCCTCACCTCACTGATCAGGTGAAACCCTGAAATGTGCATTGTCTTGATTGAAATAACAAATCCTCCAACTGAAATGCACTTAGCCTGAGGATTTATCATTGTCACAACTAAAATTGTTACAGTATATCAAAGACTAACAGTTTAGAAACAGGTGATGTCCAGAACTGACCTATTTGAGACTTTCACCTAAGGAAGCCTCTGCACATACCTAGCATAGGTCAGAATGAAATAAGGGCATCTTGATATGGTTCGGAGTAGCCCTGTGTGATCTGACTAACTAGCATTGCCACAGCAAGCCAAGAACTACAACAAGCAGCACATTACAAGGTTTCTCAGTAAAAGGCAGAACAAGACAGAATAACAACAGCAGCTCCCCTTATAACTAATCACAATTAACAGTAGTTTGCATTTCCAAGAATGAAAAAAACACAAAATGAAAACCTTATGGCAGTTCTCTGGGGAAACGGTTACTGCACTACCCTGGAAATAACCACCAAAACAGTCTTGTTTGTGTGACTATCACCCTGCTATAGCATGTACCAAACCAGCGACTGAAGTCTTCCAACACACATTTCATGCTGCACATACTGTAGCTTAATCTTTGTGATTGGATTTCTACTTGCACTTCTAAATGCTGAAGTAACCATTTTACTCCCCAACAGCAAGGTGCTATAGAAGTCAAATTCAAATACAAAGGAATATAAATTAGCTACCTTTATAAAAGCTTTTTTTTTTTGATTGACAAATACTGACCTAATATTCATGTCCTTTAAAAAACATATTGCAGAGAGAGAAAAAAGAAATCTAAATTATAGATCACTGTCTGTTGTATGCAGCACATATATGCTGCACTGTATAGGCAGGTGAACTAGTAGGACACACCATAGCTGTAAAAGCATTAACTTCAGATTTTAGGAAAACACAACAGCCAAGAAACCACTCAACACTATATGTGTTCTTAAATATGTTTATGAAACAATTTTATACTTGAAACTAATAACTAAGAATATATGCATTAAAGAGTTAAATTTGACTTACCAGCTTAGGCTATCCAAGGCAAAACATGAACAAGTTGCTGGTAATTGTCCACTGTCTTCATTCAATGAATCACTTTGGCTTTGCTGTCTCTGCTGGTTCAGCCTCTGGATAGAATGAATAAACCTCTTCCTTATACTGCAGGAATGATCAGATATGAAAAAGCTTATTACTAGCAATTACTGAAGTCCAAGATCACTGATAAGATCTCAGAGCAAACCAAGTATTTAAAGCAAATAGTGTAGTATCACAGGTAAAATACCAGTTACCTGTGCAGCTATAGGAATGACTAAGATATAAAGCTCTTGCCTCTGTAGTCAAAGATGCCATGACTTCTGTATGCTTTTAGCTTGTTGTAGCCCTTAAAATTGATCAGCAGCACAGCGTGCAAGTAGAAAAAATAATTACTACCAGAGTAAACAAAACTGTGATTGTAAATAATTTGCCATGAAGTATAAGCAAAAAGACCATTAATGCAACCATCTTAAAGCTGTTAGTTTTATGTTAAAACAATAAAAGGGGGGAAAAGAAAAAAAAAGTCACAGTCCTACACTCAGCCCAGTAATGCATGTTGCATGTGATGTATTGTTTCTTCAAGCAAGCTATCACTACAGCTGCCTGCAATCATAGCAACAAAAGCAGCAACCATATCCATAGCTATGGGACGTGGAAGATCATTTGAAAGCTCCCAGCCTGAACAAGTTACGCATAAAAAAGATTATTAAATGAATAAGAAAAACATATTTTATTGATGCCTATGTTTCAGCTAAAACAGATCCTGTAATATCTGCATTAAGAGCTTCCAAAATAGTAGAACAGTGATATTTCAAAATACTTTAGTTTTTTTTACTGTAGGACAAAACCCGCAAATGCTGGATCCCACAGAAACCCACAAAGATATTACAAAGTCAGAATATGCAATAACCATATGCAGCCTTAGAATTCTAAAAATAGTGTAGGTGATAAACAACTATCTAGAAAATAATTATCCTTCCTGGACAGTCCACTAGGTTAAATTCATGTAACCAGAACACTCCTGTGTAACATCTGGCAATAGAAAAAAATAAACCACACTGATTCCTGGGTCTGTCTTAGCCAATGTTTATTAATAGCTACAGAAAAGGTATTTTTTATTGTTTTTAAAGGGATACCAGAACTACTGTTACAATCAGCTGAAAAAATTTCACTGGCTTTATTCAGATATGGTGCTTGATTTTTGGAAAATGTTGGAAACCTCCTAAAAGCTGGTGACCAGTCTGGTTTTCCCACCCTTCAAAACTCAGTTAAAGGTACTGTACCTCATACCAAACAGTGTCCTTTTGCCAAAGTAGCTGAAGCTAAAAGCTAGTCCTGGGCCTGACATTTGTATGTCATCGACCTGAACTTATTACATCAATCTGGATAGGGACCAAACCATTTTTTTGAGAGATTTTCTGTATGTACATATGCATGCATATATATGTTGTGTGTATGTAAACATGCATATGTATATATATATTTCAAAGACATAACAAGAATATCAAATGCAACTATCTGCATGTTTTGCTGCAGCAGAGAATTACAAAGTGCTATGATAGTACGCTATGCACAACATTGCTTCTTCTATACCATGAAAATCACAGGCTGTACATGTATAGGATTCCCACTTTTGTTCTGCTGCTTCTAAGGATCATTAGTCAGAAGGCTGGAGGACAGCTGACTGGGGTCACTGCTACTTGCCAACAGGAAGAAGATTGGAAATCTTTTGAAAATCACTGAATACCTCTCTAACACTGGGATACCATCTGGAAAAAAAGCATGCTGAAAATCTGAAATGTCTAAATTAGTTAAAATTAAACGTAAACATAAAAATTCCATTTCCAGTGCTGTGCCGAACAGGGATGATTCTTCTGAGTCAAAATCCCTGATTAAGTTTTTTTGGTCTGTATAGACCACATCTATGAAACTCACTTGTGAGGGAATTCTCAATTTCTAGCTGTTTTCAGGGGAAAAAGCTAAAGTGAGTTTACTGAAACTAGTCTATTCTATTCTTAAACATTTTTTAGTGATTCCTCATTGTGGGTTGATCATCTCTCTTCTCTCCTTTGTTCTCCTTTCAGCTTGGTGGAAAGTACGACCTTTTGCAGTTGCCATTTCAATTTTTATAATGCTGAGTACGTCTCTATTGCTACCCAAACATTATTTAGTAGAATAGTAAAAGACAAGATGGTTTCTTGCCCAAGCTAGTTCTATGAAAGACAATTAGTTTGTTTACATCAAGGAAAAATATTTCTAATCTTCCTGTCATATGAATTTAAGTTCATTATTAAGCTGTTTAAAAGCCAGAAGACATAAAACACTCGGTAAGAGAAGTAATCATAAATTTACCAGATGATAGAAACATGAAATCAGTTACTAAAAATGATGAATGAATGTGTGTAAATAAGTGCGAGAGGCACCTACATCTATTTCTGGAAATGGAGAAGACTGAAAAACCTACAGGAAAAAAAAACTGGGTTTATGATAAAACACATGCAAGCAGATCTGTTAGTCTGACCTTGTATAGAAAACTGCATGTTCTTAGCCTTTGATGTTTCCATTAAATGGTTCAAAGATATCAGCCATTTATTATTTCACTTGCCTATGTTCCACTCTTATTAGTTGAACAGAATATTTTGTTTGTTGTGCTTATACTACTTAACCTATTGCAACAGATTTTCATTCCATGTTTGATCACTCTAAAAATTTACCCACCTGCAGCACACATCATGAGCTGATTCTACAAGCTATTATTTTTATTGCTAAAGCTGCACATTTTTATGAAGATGTACGTTTAGGGGTACATTTCATTTAAAGAGGCCACCCAAGTTGGCTGATAACTGACACATTTACCAAAATGTTTACCCTGTATTTTCTCAGCTTTATACACCACGGATATATTTAGCAGCCAAGCAGCACATTGTATTGGCCATTAATTCCATTTAGCAAATTCTGTTTGCTTCTTCTGGACACCGGTAACATTTCTGCGATGACGGAGGCTGTTCTCAGGCAGAGGATGAGAAGCTCACAAAGCTGTTCTGTATAAAACCTCAGGGTAGCTGGAGACATTCATTTTCATTCCGTTAATCAATAGGTGGCAGTATCCACCCAGTTCTTCAAAAGCCTGATGTGGGCCATGGAGCAGCAGCCACACACAGGTACTACGTTGTCCCAAGTACACAATGTCCAGCCCTTCATTGCGGATGGTATTTCAGCAGCAAGCACGTCCTCCAGATACAGAAACTAACGTTCCTATGTTTTATATCACCTTGTGTTTCAGCGCTATGCATACACTGAGTTTGTGAAAAACACTTGGTAGATCAATAGTCTAGAAACTAGGTGGGAAGTTTGGAGCAAACTCACTCAAACGTTTTGAATTTGAAAACTTCACATGGAGCCTGACTTTATTTCCTAATCAGTCATCATCATTAGAGACAAAGCTGTATTTTAGACTGTTCCTAATACCCCTAAAAGAACAAAGAACGCTCAAATGTCAGATCTGACATCCCGTACACTTGTCACGGCTGGGGTTAGGGAACGTAGCCAGGTAGATTGGATACCTGTGAATTGGTTCTCCAGCCTCCATCCTAAAGTAGAACAGTCAGGCCAACTCTCTCTGGCATCTGTATGCTCCCTCATTTTGGAAATCCATGACTAGAAGGTGGTTAAAGTGACTCTGCTCCTTGAAACAAGATATTGGGGTGTTTTTCTCCTACAGCCAAACATATACAGTAGAAAAGGTATAAGAAACCCCCAAACAAATCAAAAATCCCCAGACAAGCCTATAAAAGTGTATCTTTCTTTGTCCCACACTTATTTGTTCTTGCAAACTTTTATACATATAAGCTACTGTAGTAAATTCCAGCTCTGGTTTTGGCAATTTCTCCCTCTCTGGCTCCTTGTTTACCTATCATCTTTCACACGTACCCTTTTGCCAATTTGTTAATTCTCTGTCCTATTCCCTGGTTTCTTGTGTTTCCTCAAGGACATTGATCTGAGTCTTACTGTTCCACTAGCTTCTTTAGCCAGTGTTCTTGATCCAAATCCATAGCAAATAACCTATTATCCACAGAGACACAGAAGTATTCAGTATATTAATAAAAAAGACAAATATTTCCCAGTTCATCAGTCATAGACATGATCAGACTCAAGAAATTCTGAAATTGTGAGTGAAGAAAAAATAATTGTGTTTGGACTAAGTTTAGAAAATTTCCCAATGAAATAATTTTCCCAAGTGTTTTGAAATATTTGAGACACCTGTGATGTAAGCGACTAAAAGAAACTGAGCTTGGCAGCCCCAGCTCCTCCAGGCTTCCTGCCTTAGCTGTGGTTCCTAATCTACAGTCCTTTCAGCACAACCTGGATTTTAACACACCCAGGCTCTGCTACAGGGCTGAAGCTGGCAGATAACACCAGTGCCTGGGGCTTGCAGACTCCCACTTCCACAGGAAGGGACACGGAGGCCAGGAGCTCTCCAGCTTTGTGGCAGACTGTATGGCAGCAGTGCCTTGGAGCCGTGGACCCTGGTTGCTTATATTGCAGAGTACGGTTTTAGATGAACTAGCAGGAAACCAGAAATGTTTGATCAGAATTCTTTAAAGATGGCCTGGTTTTTGTACAGTTTGTTTTTGACAAAGTGGCATTTTTTTTCCCTAGTCTTTTTAACTGGAAAATTCCTGAGAATCATCATCCCTGGGTGCAGTGGAATAGAATCGGGCCCGGAGTGTTTGAGCCACAAAACACTGCTTAGTCATTTGGGATCATTTGGAGTCTAAGTTAAGGTAAACAGAAATACCTTAGTATAAGAAGTTAATCAGATCCTTAACGCCATTACTGTTTGAAACAAGGACTCAAAGAGCAGCTGCTGTTACCCAAGTGATCCACATACACATCAAGAGGTGCTCACCAACATTGCCTGATGGAAATGCTGCCCTATTGCAAAAACAATGTAGAGCAGAATGCTCTTTGCTGATAGTTCCTGCAATTGTTCTCCATATTAGGAAAAAACTAAACTTGTGCAAACACATCCATCTTCAGAAAGCTTATAAAAGTACATACAGGCCATTAGACATATCTGAAGGTATTGCTGTTCCTCAGAAACAAATTACGCAGCTGAACATCACAGAAATAATGAAGTTGTCAGCAACAACAGCGCAACTGTGTTGTTTTGTCAGTCTCATGTTGATTATGCTATCTAGTCAGACACTCCATATAGAGATAATTTATGCCATGTATTGTTTGGCCATGACTACTCCCAGCTGCACTGCATTTAATTCAAGTTACAGCAGAACATTTTACAAACAGAAGTTAACAAGCTTTTCATAGCTGGCAATTTCTAGATTAGGAAAGAATAAGGAAAAATCAGGATTTACCAAAACTGAGCATGGAACAAAGCTGAACAGAGGCAGACACGCACAATTCCACAGAAGCACTTTTTTTTTTTTTTTTAGAAAACTATAGCTATAAAGTGGTGCTGTCTTCAACAATCAGAACAATTTTTAGGGTTGTGACATGGTCATTAAAAAGACCAAAAGGAACTTATAAATATATAGACAGGTGTCCTTGCAGCTTTTGTATGATTACAGTAATTAGCAATGTACTTACTAACATAAGGCTTCTTTCTGAAGGTGAATCTCCTTTTTCTTCAAAACTTGATGTCTAAGAGCATCTATTATAAAGCACTAAAGAAGTATCATTTCTCATACTGAGAACCAGCTTTGGTAACAGAAGAACAACTTCCTACTATTCTGTGAACCTCAAGCAGTGTTTATTTCACTAAACAGTCCTTAAAGAGCAGCTTGTTTGCCCTGATAAAAGCAGAAATCTGTTTAAGGGCAATGATTTGTCTTTAACAAATATTTTATAGTGATTAAAATCAGGCATTTCAAAAAAACAAGAATAAAGTACTGTTTCAGAAAAACTTTGATACTGAGGACAAGAAGTAGGAGGAGGGGGATTATATTCAAAGGCTAACATTTACTTGGGGAGAATAATTTTTCCAGATCCTGACAGAGACAGACTATTCTAGATAACAACAATTCAAAACAAGAGCCTATTTGTCTGCATTATCAGAGAAAGAACCACAAGGACACCTGTCTTACTAGACCAGCTTTTGTGGAATAGCCCCATGGGTCATCTCTGTGATAGAGAAACATCACACTTCCTAGCTATGATAGTTTTACAAGGCTGGAATTCATACTGCAATCATTTGGTCTAATGTGACTGTTCATTTACATTTTAGTTAAAATGAAAATAACTCTCAGGAGTTCCAAACCAGTCTCTCACAGGAGCAATACAAAAACCTAAACAGAACAGAATTGATTTCTGTGAAGTAACTCCAGGCTTTCCACTGTAATTCTATTTCACATTGAGTTAAAAAGCACATTTAAACCTTAATTTTTGCTGAGCATTTATGATAGCTTTCAAATCATGAATATCCAATGTTTACTACAGAGGCAATGTACATGGACATAAAAGAGTTTTTATTAAAGCCTTTTTATAATTTACAGAGGAAAGGACATATGATGATGTATACTTTACAAGGAGTATGAGACACAGCAAAATCAGTAGCAAAACTGAAAATAGGTGATTGTTCTTTCCTGGAGTCCAACATTTCAATAAAAGTAAGATTAAAATGCAGGAAATGCAACCCAATCTTTCCTGTGTAGAATATAGGAGATCTGTAACATACTTTGCCAAAAATCATTACTTTTTTATTGCAGTGGAGGCTTTTAAAATATGTAGCAGTTAGAATAGCAGTTCACAAAAATATCCTCTCATCACTTTCCTTAAGCGCTAAAACCTTTCAATTAGTTATGTCAGCTTCTCAGTAAGCAATAAACATTATTACTAGTCCTCACTTTGTTGCCACAAGTCCCATCTCCACCACCACAAATGAGAACAGAATAGAAAGTGATTATTGCTCTCTAATGAGCATATACTTTTTGGATGGATTTAGTTCACAGCTTCTCTTTCCATTTCTCCATCTTCCTTGTGTTCTAACTAATGCATCAATCAACACCAAAGGTGAGAAATTAATCTGAAATAAATTCCTACTTTTCATGGCAGGTTGCAGCAAGCATTACTCTGTTTTCCAACAGGTCAAAGAGAATCTTATTCAGACCATGAGTTTCTTGGTTTTACTTCCCACATTCAAATTCTGACTTAGCAAAGTACTTGGGATGCAGCCTTCAAGGCACTTATTCCTTTCAGGACTAAAAAACACAGTCCCTCTTCAGCAGAGGTTGTGGTATAGGCCAAATCCTGATACGTTAGCAAGTCTCTGAACTTCCATCTTGTTAATAGGCCGAATGGGACATGCTTTACTCATTCTCACTCATCCTTAAATCAGAAAAAAACGCCAGTTAATCTTGGGGCAGAAGGTGCTTACAACACACAACAGCACTCTGGCAAGTGCCCGGATCCACTCTAGGTAGTACCACTGGCACGGCATGCTCTAAGTCACTCTCTCTGCTGGTTCAGTCTCCAGCTGGGCCAAGTTTCAAAGTACCTTTTGTTCTTCAACCCATACTAAAATGCTTGCTAGTCCTAGGGTACAAAGACATCGGCTGGGAAAGCCTTTGTGATATGAAGCTCACATACCCTAGAAGTTTACTGTATCAAGAATGTTTTGTTACCTATGTGTTCACTGACGTTTCAGTTACATGCAGCAAGTTGAAAAGAATATTAAAAATTAACTTCAAGAAGTGAAAAAAACCCCAAACCCCAACAGCCTATTATAATTAACTAGTACCTATATTTTTATAAATGAAGTACTTAGTGTTTGTACATCACCATCCAGATATTATGTTCATTAGAGCTGTCACAGGAGACAGATGGGGGGAATAATTCGCTGTTGTGTTAAAAGACTGATTTGAAAACAAGGACTCATGGTCCAATGAAGCAACATTCTCTGCAGCTAGAAGTGCTAATCTGACTTCATCTGAATTGAGTTAATAAATATTTGCAAACCCAGGCAGCTTAGGTGGCTTAATTAAGAAAACACTTGCTTTTCACCTTTAGGAATTCATTTCCTCCAGGGTCGGGTTTTGGTGGTCTTACAGCTATCGCACAAACTTGTGCACAATTTGGAATGATTAATGATAGCTGTTCAGAAAAATTATGAGGTGCTATAAGGAAAAATTAACTGAATTCACACAATGTGAAAACTCCGAGTACCTTGTCTCTGTGCTTTTTTTTTAAAAAAAGGGGCATGATCTGTATGCATGTTATTTCACAGATAACTTGTATATGAGTAACCTGCAAACCTGCACAGAAGTATCTTATATGGTAGTGCAGTCAGTCTCTCTTATAGGCAACACCGAGTCCGACTGAAATCTTATAGATATTAAGTGCTGGACAATAGAATTACCCTTCCAATAGCACTGATGAGTATGACACCTGAGCCCTTGTACAGAAAAAATGCCCACAGTTTTTAATTCAGGTGCTCTTCTTGACTGTAACATAAACAAACAAAAAACACAAACCCCAAATGGTGCAGTTTTATCACACTTATTTATTTGTTACTTTTTTCTGATTGGTAAATAATATGCTTTAGATCATATTCTGCACTGTTTCACTCAATGCAGATCTTCTGATGATTGCAACTGAGAATTTAATTTGCCTCTTTGAAGACAGCATTCTGGGAGAACTCCTGCCTCTAGGCCTCTATCATTTTTCCAAATAAGCACTATTGCAACAGATTCCATACAACATCCAGTGTTGTTACTCAGCTAGCAATACACAAGCTGTGTATTTGCAATGAGAAGTCTTCTTTGTCATCAGTTTTTGGTTTTGCACTGATTTGAGCAGTATTGGCAAATATGTGTACCCTGGTCAGAAACTAAGCACTTATTTTTTTCTGTCTTTTGGTGATATGTTGTTGATCTCCTTCTAAAGCATGACCCCAATCATGTGTTATGATGCTATAAACAAAAACCACTTCTGCTCTGATGATGGTATATTAATTTAAAAGTTGATAGCAACAGCTTTTTAGGTAGAACAAGCTGTTTCTTTAAGAAGAGAAAGGAAGTAATGAAGATTAATGAACAAGTTGAAGGTTCAAGAAACCCAGGCAGCAGTACCAGTTTTAATATGAACTTGGACACCTCTGTGTCCTAGTTATGTTATGACTTCCTTTCCTCAGCTTCTGCTATATTAAATATACAACTGATCGGTAACTGTGAAACTTAAATCACCAATATTTGTCAAGTATTAAAAGATTCTCAGATGGACGATATCTTATTATATACAGTCGTCTAACAGAAAATCACATGCTCTAATTCTTTAGAAGCACCTGATCTCTTCTATTGCCTGTACTTTATAATAAAACTATGTATTTTGGTTTTAATTAGGGGCCTCAATTAGAAAGAACTTGAGAATTACCCACTCTCAGTGTGCAGGATAAATTTGCTGTCTCCTCAAACAAACACCCCCCCCCCCCCGAAAACCTGTGCTGAAAACCAGAAGGTTGAATTGATTATTCCAGCTGCGCATTGTAAGAAGCAGTGTTAAAGATAAACCATGTAAGAGTCTTTCTTAGAACTGCTGGTGCAGATGGCTCTGTTGCCTACCGTTCGATACAAATAAGGTGAATTTTCTTGAGAGCAATATTGAACTACAGAGAGGGGAAAAAAAAAGAGCCGATAACTCCTTCAATCTTGAATCATAGATAAAGGGCAACCATGAAAAAAAAAGTAAAAAATTCCATTTAAAATTTTTAAAAAAAGGAGCATTCAGGGACACAGTAATCCCTTTTACAATATTCTACCAGAAAGCTCAGATACATTTCTGTACTGAAGTCAGTGTGAAAGTGTATGTTTTGTACTGGAATCCCTGTTGTAAGTACCAATACTTGAAAGTTCAATGGATTGCAAATAGACAGGACAGGAAAAGGAAGGTAGGGAGAGCAATTTGTCCAGTGGTTACTCAGTGTACCTGTGGCAGAGCTAGAACTGGCCATTGATACTGTTCCTATGCCTATTTATACCTCATCATACAGCTTAACAGAAATGCTGGAATTTGTCCAAGCTTGGCTCATCTGACTTACCCTCCCACTTGGAGAAATTATCATGGAACTGAATTTTAAAATTACTGACATGCTACACTGATACTTGTGTTAGAAAAGTCCATAGATTAGATTACATACAATTCGAACAGAATAAAGTTAGTGGCCAATGAACGATGCTGTGTTTTTCTTTAAATGAGGCTATATTAAGAACCAACTTAACAGTAAGTAAGAAGCATTTCTTCACCAGAGGGTGGTCAAACACTGGAACAGGCTTCCTAGGGAGGTGGTTGATGCCCCAAGCCTGTCAATGTTTAAGAGGCATTTGGACAATGCCCTTAATATGCTTTAACTTCTGGCCACCCCTGAAGCGGTCAGGCAGTTGGACTATATGATCATTGTAGGTCCCTTCCAAGTGAAAACACTCTAAGTGAGCCTGTACTTCAGCAACAAGCTAAGTATCAGTATTTCAGTATTATAGAAGAGTTTGATTACTAAGCCGTTATATCACAATCTCACAGTTTAAATATAACTTTATTTGCTGAAAAACATCCAGACACTTGAAAAAGCATGTTCAAACAAGTTCAGTGCTTAAAGAATGATTCTTTAGAAGGGTGAGAAATCCAAGATTAACTACCAGCCTCCTGAAGATAAAAACTGATAGCGTCAGTGTCTGAAAATGTAATGCTCTGATATATCAGATACAAACTGTGCTGGAAGAATACAAAATTGTGACACACAAAAAGTGAAACAGCTATGTTTTCTAACAGTGGAAGAAATACAATTACAAGCTTAATAGTACCAGCTCACCACAAAGATTACCTAGCTTTTCCTCTATTTGTACCAGAATTTAACTTTTTAATATAAGTAATAGAAAAATATGATTCATAGAATTCCAAATAGTTCTAATATCTGTTTAAAGAAATAATGCAGTCTCATAGTTATACAACATTAAAAATAGAAATTTTGGTCAGAGGTTTTCCGACAATTTATCTATGAACAACTGAACATGATTTTAGTGCGCAGCATCTTGTTCAGTAGGCTTTTGAGAATAGTAAGGAGAATAATACAACTGGTTACTTCTAGCCAGAATCATTTATACAGCCCTCATGAAAAAGGAGTTCAGGCCTTAAAATGAAATGAATCTTCTCTCATGTTAAGTGAAGCTCCACAGCTCCATGCAATATGATCTTCATTACATACTGGGGGCTCCTGTTTTGTCAGCAAATAATAAGCACTCCTCTAAGTTACTGTCTTTTGGATATCTGGTAAAGATCTTATGGTTTGTAAGCTTCCTTAGTTCTTTAATCTTAGGTTTGGGTAGGAAGAATCTCTCAGTAGGTTACAGATATGAAACCTCACCAAGTATGAGAAATATCTACTGTATTCAACCCTAGATTCAACTATTAAAAACAGATAATCACAACAGAAACACCAATCCTAACAAACTTTGGCAGTACTGAGCTACTGCTGTTCTATGTTGTCAAAATGTAGAAGAAAGCTGTTTCTAAGTTCAGACAGTATTTCCAATTGTGTACATGGTGCTTACAGTAGATGACAGCATAAGAATTAAATGCCACTTGCATACCAGAAGTCACATTTCAAATGTGAAGTGGGGAATAAATGAGTGATCACAAGTATAAAAGAAAATAAAATAGTTAGGATTGCAGTGGTAAGTTTTGAATTTTCAGTAAAAGTTGGCTGCCTGCAAGACATGGTTTTGAGAATGCGTGCTCCAAAGCAAAGACTCAATTCCTTTTATTTCATCTATCCAAAGAAGCATCTGAATTGTATTTCCAAGCAAACAATAAAATAAAACTAGATAACTTCTCAGAGATAACTCATGAACTTTTCCTTTTCTTGAAAAGCAATGCAGAAAGTAATTGATCTTTAGATCTATACATTCTGTTCTTTTGTTCAGGTGAAGAAATTACTATACTGAAAATTACTGTATCGATATATGTCCATCTAATAAAAAGCAACCAAGAGAGTTAGACTATGTCAGAAAAATATTAGAGACACACAATGAGCTTTTTAGACATGAATCAAGAGCAACTGTATTTCCTCAAGTATAACTACCAGATAAATAATTTTCTGTAAATAGTACTTTTGAGAAAACTGCTTGCAGATGATTTCTGAATAAAAAGAAAGGCAAAGTTCACAGCAGCATTTACCTCAAATTATACAACCAACTAATTATCAAGTAGTGTCTTTCAATATGGAACAATTAATACAACTGAATAGCACACACGGATGGGTGAGAAAATTAAGCTTATAAGTGAAATATGAAAGTCAGTGAAGTCTGAAACTAATTACAATGGAATTTTATTCTATTAGTTCTATATAAAGAGATATTAACTCATTTTCACCTCTGTCTCTACGAAGACAAGGCAGTGCACTGATAAACAATTTCACCTATTTCAAATAACACAGGATTTTACACTGTTATTAATCCACGAACAAATGGAACAGGAAAAAAAAATCACCTTTCTTTGCAATTGACAGGTCATAATTAAAAAAAGGTCAAAAAATGGCATTTGCGTTACCTGCACTGTTCTGAAAATAATCCTATATTAAGAATAATTAAGGATCAGAAACTACCATCCAAAGCTACTGACTACTATTAACTGCAACAGGATTTGAGCCAATCAGTTGCTTCAAGAGTATATTTTGATTGGTTTAATTCTTTTGCTGGGCAGCACAGATGATGCTGAAGGCTTTTCTCAGCTGCAGGTTGAACATTCTGCAATTTGTTCCTATTACCCACAACTCATCTGTCTATGTGCTTTTACTGGCATCTTTTATGAAATCTGAACACCAAAGCTGAAAGCCTCTTTAACTTCCACTGATATGATTGTAGCAACAATAAGCAGCTGTCAGGGAATCAAAATGTGCAGCATTTACCTATTACTGTTTTGGAGAGAGATTTTTTTTAAATTTTGAAACACATTTTGTTTAAAAATTGCAGATGCTTAGAAGCCATATAGGAAATTACTATGCATCTACAATATTCTTCCAGGATAAAGACCAAGGCAGGAAGACATGCTGAAAATTAATTCGGTACCAAAAGACAGACAAAGGATAGATTATAGTGAAACTAAAATAGACAAAAATGTAATTGCAGTGATGGAATAATCCCTTGTTTTATGAGTAGCTCTACTCTTAGACAAATAATCTCACCAATTTAAACTGATGCAGTTTTAGTCAGTAGAAGAAAGTGAGCCCCTATTTTGGTAAATCATTTTGAAAGTCCCAACAGATGTGTATTTGAATCATTCAATGTGAAAACTTTAAAAGAAGAAATGGTCCAGGACAAGTTAACACATCTTTACAGAATGGATTTGTGACAGGGTCTGGAACAGGAAAACATACATGGGGCTAAGAGCAACTTCTGATCATAGTTCTTCAATTAAAATAGCAGTTCATAAACAGCTGAAAAAATAGGACATGCTCCCCATTAGGTATATTCTGTGACAGAGGAAAGAGGAATTTGCTCTTCCTAAAGCTAAGTGAAGCACAATTACACAGACTTCATATAACAATGAAAGCAACTCTAATTTACTGGATCTTGAAAGTATACACAAACAACATAGAATCTCTGCTAGAATATGTATATATATCAAACATTTTGTCTTTTTGGAAAGCCTCCAAAATCTCAGTCATTTGCTGAAGTATTATGCATGGGAATATAAATAACACTAGCTTATTGAAGAGATGGAAAAAGAGTTTTCCAGTAGTTTTTGAGTAATAAAAAGACATTATAAAAAAAGAAATCTGTGCAACCTTCAACATGCAGTTTTCTGTTGCAATTTAGCAACTGTTTATTACAGTCTGAAGATGCTCCAGTTATTACCTCTGTGCTATCTGGTTATAAGGTAACAGAAGACTCTTTTTTAAAAAGTTGCATCAGACTTCCTAAAGCAAATATTTAGAGAACTTAAGTTGTTTCACTCTTAGAAAATCAGGGTTTGTTTTCTCACTGCTTTGATGGTCATCTTCATTACACTAATCCTGCAAAATACACAACTTCAGAGAGGGATTGCAGATAAACTGCTGTGGTAACTCTTCCTTTTATTTATGCTTTATATTGAAAGATCGGAAGTGTGGTGCATTCAGCAAACATTGTCAGTATCTTCAACTTATGCAAACTATTATTCAGAAAAACAAAGCTGACTGTTACCCAGAAAAATATTGTACTGTCAATTTGCAACAAGCTCGTTAAAGCAAAACAATTTAATGACAACTTATCATACCCAGAAATTTATTGCAATGATGAAATTGCTTTCTTGTATTTGGAATTATAACAAAGCATTTTTAGAAATGACAGAAAAACATGAAAAAGTCTTCTTTCACACTAATACTCTACTATAAAAGTAGTAATATGGAGGACTGGCAAAATAGCACTGAGGAATGACAGCTTTGATCAATCTGCAAAGTGCTGGTTAATATCTCATTAACTTTGATCAGGAAGGGTCTATACCTGCAGTAGCAATGTCTACATAAAAACAATTTCTTTTTTTTTTTTAACTTAATTATGTCATAAACAAACCATAACATAGTGATTTCATAAGCATTGACACATTTCCTTTCCCTCACAACAGAAAAGAAAAACTGCTCACTTATTCCATTCATCACCCTTTAAATAAACAGGGAAAAAATATTAGTCTGATAAATGTAAGAGCCAAATTCATGATAAAATATACAAAATTATCGGAAGAAAGATGTTACACATTAATGGTGTCTTCAAGTAACCTTCTGTAAAGCTTCCTGAATAACTGTGTGACATACTGCTACTTCAAAGATTAGGCAAGTGAACGTATCTTTGCACCAATTTACATTAAAAAAATTGAGGTTTCAAATTAAGATTTCTACAGAGAAGCCTAAAGGCTCCACAAATTTTTGTAAAATTTAGTGAGGGAAATGTCATTTGAGCAGCTAGATGAGTAAGCATTATAATCAGTGAGGCCTACATTGTCACTGAGCTTTGCACTTGTGTAAATCTGGATTCAACCAAAGAATTCAAGAAGATTTCACATACTGAGACAATAATATACTTAATTATTCATGAAAATTTTTGTAAAATTTAGCTTCCACTGTGTAACTTATACATGAAGTGTAGGAGAGGAAGGCCAAGAGCCAATGTGTTGGTCTTGATCCTGCAAACTCATGAGCACATGCTTCACTTTATAAACACGAATAGAGCTGCTGCAGGAGCAAAGCTTACAGTCACAGCCATCCTTCAGCTGTGCACAGGACAGAGTAAGATGAAGTAGAGACCCTCTTTGAGTTGTGACCCTGCCGTTAACTAGTACAGTGGGGACTGCACATTTCTAGAGCTAAGAGGCAGGGATGAGAAAAGGGAAAAGGGTAGTAGAAAGGATTTCTTCAGAAGGTTTTCCTATTTCTAAAGGGTATGAGGGGAGTTATCTCAGGAGGTACGAAAGCAGACCAGACAGATGATTAAGACAGTCCTTTCAGAGATTGCAAGATGAGTGGCAAATGCCCTCATGAAATACTTGTGCTACTTTGTAATGTAGATAAATATTTCTTTAAGCTACCTCCTGTGTGCAATGGCAAGCCATAAGCCTACAAGCAGGCCCAGTACCAAAAAAATAGTGAAGGGATTTGCATGCACTGAGGCTAACTGATTTCTAAGGCTAAATTTGATTAAAGCACTTACACAGCTGCTTTACTAGTGATTGCAGGAAGGAACTGGTATGTGATGAGTTCCCTAGTGAATGAGACATTTTAGACTTTTCTTTATGATTACTCTTGTTTTGCCCACCCACTTACAACCTCAACTATAATAAGGCTGTTTATGGTAACTCATACAAGATAAATTAAAACCACCTTTTTGATATGTATACACAAACCCAGCACTCCACTTACTAGAGCGACCATCTTTGTGCCATATACATGCACTGATTGGACTTGTGACTGACCTGTGTAGTTTGGCCATTTTTATATGCTCCTGTCCAACCTCTTGTTGGGATTCCTGTGCCACAGTCACATGGCACTAATCAGCAACATCATGCTACACAACTGCTCTTCTGCAGCAAGATCTGTGTTCCTCTTAAAACAGTTAAAGATGTCTCCTTGGTCATGCAAAACGCAGTGATTTCCAAGCATGTGTATGACACTAGGACTCAAGGCATTGTCACTGGCATACCAGATTATCTCCTAGAGCCAGGTACAACTCCAGCTACATTTACAGAAGTAGTCCTTCTGCTGAATTTAATACTAAAATGCATGCCAATTCATTCAGGCCTAAAGAAGGCGGTTACTTCACTCGACACTGGAGTTACAGCTGGATTAAGAAGGATGTGTTTTTAAAAATATTGAGAAAAACTGGTTTGAGGTTACAAGCGGTACCTCAGAAAGTTCTTCTCTGAGACAACAAGCAATTGTTTAAACCAAGTGGAGCAGTTCTGACAGCTTCGACTGACTCTGTAATGTTGCAATGAGATCACTAACCTGGTAAGAGGGAAGCTCATTCCATCTTCACACCAATCTGCAGCCTGCGAGTTTTTAATTACTCCTCAGTCTGCCTCTTTCAGAGAAGAATCGGAAGTATGGATTGGAAGATCATAAATGCAATGCACAACGGTCAAAGCTTCCAGTTCTCACATTCCTTAGTCAGAAATTCAACCCTGAGCCCTAGAAAATTACCAAAGTGTTGATGTCATTCTGTTTTGAGAAAGGCTTCAATTTTTAAAAAGAGCTTTCCAGTGAAAACTGTACAGTAAGAATACCTAAATAGCTCCTATTTAGCCTATTGTGAATGTACCATAATGACCACCCTCCATTTTGTATATGAAACCAGCTGAAAGAATCTCAATATGTGAAAACCAGAAGCTTGGAACATTCTGCAATGTAGTTTGAAACATGAAAAAAATGCTGAAATCTTTATTCTATTAAGATATGAATAACAAAGATAAACATATGCTACATAGTGAGCAACGAGCATAAAGGTTTCATCTCTCTTCATGGGAAATCCTGTGGAAGGTGAATAAACCCAGAGACCATTGTAGGAACTCATGCCATATCATTTGAGAAAGCTTTCTTTTATCCCAATACCTGACAACAAAGTATATTCATTTACAACAGATTTTTTTTTTCCTGTATATCTGCAGCTAACAGCAATTTTTAAAGCCACTCAGTTGTCTACTACTAGGCTCAACACGGAAAGCTGTCATTTAGAAAAAGAAAGTAAATCAAAATTAGTTAAATTTGGCATTCTTCCCCAGTAGTACAAACTTATGAGTGGTTATTCTCCCTTCTCTTCAGATCCTTTTCTAAGCTCTCTCATCAGGATTTCAAAGTTAGATGATCAAATGCACAGAGAGGCACCTAATTTCTCACAGGCACTTCTGAAAGCTGCTGAGTAGGTCTACAGTGAACAATTTTCTTTCTCTTCCCCTGCCCCCACCCTTTTTCTGGCCTTTGATCTTTAGAAAGCACAAATGCCATTACAGTGAATAAAGTCACAGCCCACAGAGTCAATCCCCTACTATTTACCTCTTTCGTCCCTGCCCCCCTTCACAACCAAGACTCTAGCACAACCAAGCTAGTTAAGTTGGGCTAAGATACAGCAGCAGGTATCATCAGCACTGTGACAAATGAGAATGTGTGTCAGGGGAGACTATTTAAACAAACAGTTGGATGCTTGGGAACGCAGACAGAAGACCTAAGATCTTGCTCTTTTTTCTTTTTCTTTCTCCCTCCGTCTTCAAAACAGAAGATTAAGTTTGCTGTGAACATGAGCTGATGAAAAGAATTCAAATAGTGCTTTGAATAGTGCCACTGGGAGCGTCACAGGAGAATTACAAATTGCTGCTGGAGACACCAGTCTCCCTTTACAGAAAGTTAACATAAAAGTACACATATCTTCTTTCTATAAGGTACTAACTTGTAAATTAACCTTTAATGGAGTATAAATGATGTCCTGAAAGAACTGCTTATGCAGCTATATTTATGATCTAGAAAATTGCAAATATTTACAAGATTATAGGTGTTAATGGTCTGTCAAAAATGTTTGTATATTGTACATACATTAAACCTCAGTTTAAGACCACCATGCTATAAAGACCACCCCATTTCTTGTCCCATATAGAATTTCACTTGGATTCTATATATTCCATTCCTTATAACAAGGCTAGGCCCCAGTATACAGCCAAACCACTCTAGACAAGGAACTTCTCATTTTTATTCTCTGTTCCCAGATCCTCTGTGCAACTCTCTACGAGCCAGTATAATCATTGTTATTCACCTCCAGTAAGAGATTCTGAAGAACATTCCAAGTTGCTCCACTGCTCATGACACACTCCAAAAGCAAGGCAAAGCTAGAGGGGGCAGTCAGATACAGGCTTAGGAGAACTGAACAGTACTTCACTGCAGTACAAACAACAGCTCCACCTTCCAACATTCCCGCCTCAGTTTCCCCACTCTGATATAAGCCAGTGACACTTTTTAATAAAGCATCTTTAGCATCACTGTGTCCTCCTCTAAGGAACGCATTTACTGTTCAAACAGGGGTCATCAATAAAGAAAACAGATAAACCAAATCCTGCTGTCTGGCCTCTCTTAAGACCTCTGTTTCCAAGGGCTTCTGCTGCTGTCTACACAGCAGGTGTACCCAGCAAGGCCTTTCATCTAGCTGGTAGAGCAGGGCCCTTTCCCTGACCCAGCACTTCTACAGTAGCCCCCTATTCCCTACAGCTCACTCAGCTAAGCTGCTTGTTGTTCTTTTATCTCACCACCTGGGTGCAGCTAATTAATCACATGTGGGGCTACACACCCAACTCCTTAATACAATATTCTCTCCCTGTGGCTCAGTAAAATTCAAACTTTTCATTTTCTACATTCAGGTCTCTGGTCTGAGCTTTCTTTTTTTCACTAAGCTCATTATTTAAACTGTAATTTTCCTTACAACAATTTTTAATTGAGGATTTCTACCAGTGCTACAGTGAAATAAAAAGAAAACATTCCCTCTTTCAGTTAACAGCAAATTCTGTATTTGTTTCTGATTTAATTTTTCTTTGGTAAATAATTATTAATATATCTTTTCCAGACATAAGTTATAGTGACAATAATTTCAATACAAACTATTGAATGCTTTTGCTGCTCAAAGGGAGAGACTAACTTGTCATCTGATCTATTACAGATTCTTTTCTGGGCAACTGAGTAACTTTCTATGTCAGAAATTTGATTCAGATTCTGAATTGAAATTTCTTTTTCTGAAAACATTGTCAAATAAAAACAGTTGGAACTTGTCCATCGTGATAGTGAGATTTCAGAAAGGTCAAAGTTCGAATTTTGAAAAAGGAAAAACTTTTTTTTGGAAATGTGCATAAATAAAACCAGTTTCTTACTCAAAAGATGTTACATTTTTTAATATTTGCTTTAGAAACATCAGTGTATTAATGTATAAATACAGCTGGGGAAAAATAAATATTTTAGGAACAAATACTTGGGCCTCTGCCCAGGTTTTATTACAACAGATTATTTTCTTTTGTAATTTATCATTTGCTGTACATTACCTTACTCAATGACTGAAAAAAAAAGTTCTTTAGGATAAAAAAGTCAAAGGAAAACTTTAAAAAGCTCTGTCCCCACTGACCTCATGCACATTTTTATTGATATCAAATTGCTCATTTTTTTTGCCTTGCCATTTTCATTTTTGTACCTGCTGGGTCAGATCTTCAAATGATGTAAACTGGCATAGACCTAATGGTTTCAATGAAACTATCAGAGCTGAGGATCTGGCATTAATTATTGGGGATTTTCTGTTATCCAGTGAGATAATGTAGAAACAGTTCCTCTCAACTCTGAAACAGGACTATCTGTAAGCTACCTATAGAGATATATCTTAAGTGAACTGCTATTAGGAAAACATTAACTTCTAAGATTTTACATAGAACTTCAAATTATCTAATTATTTTTATGCTGTGTCAGGAGAATAATAAAAGTTGTTTCCCACAAATTATGAAACATTAAATTTTCTTAAAAATACAGCATTTGCTTGGATAGCTCAATGAAACAATGCCTTTCAATTTTAGTGGTTTTTTTACACAGAATAAGCTGGCTTATACCAGTTTGGCTGCTAATAAGCAGCACAGAAAACAACAAAGCTTACATATAATTTTTGGTTTTCAAGCATTGTATTTGACCTGTTTTTTTGGCTGGCATAACCAGATACGTTACCAGGTTCCCGAGTATTCCTTTCATCTCAAGTACATAGTTTCAATGAGTCTTCTCTAAGTCATCTTCCAAGATTAGTCAGTCAAAAGGGCTTTTTATTCAAGTCCCTAGATAAACTTCAGAATTTTATTTTTATAGTCCTACAGGTTACCTTCTGGTTTTGGGGCATCCACTGAGTAGAGATCAAAAGCTCAAGATCTCTAGCAGATCAATTAGAGATTTTATTGCAAGAAAACACGGTACATGTCATATAGCTTCTGTGCTTCTAACAGGTATTTCCCATGTTAATCAAAAGCATTATAAACTGTGTATTTATAGCTCTGTTACGGAGCAAACAAAACCTCCACACAATCGTGAGTCCAGGCCAATGAATTTTGAAGCCTCTAATGTTAGCTTTTAAGGACAAAGATAAAATTCCAAGATATCTCTGACTAGATACCTGAAATGTATCTTAATTTTCTCTGATCATCAGAGCACCGAGCTATAAATTTCCATGAATATAGTTGGGTTTCTTGCTGTCAATACTCATACTGGAAGAGTGTTTTCCACCAATAGATGGAAACATCATGATTTACCATACGTAAACATATGTATTTGTGGCTAGTTTATATAATTTTGATTTTTTCCCAGTATTTTTATTTGGAAGTGTGTATCTAACTTTGGTGTCTTCCCTCTTGATACTTATACAGAGAGTGATTGTGGACCTTGAATCAATTAGCTGATTTCAACAGCAGTTAAATGTTTTTGTGGATCTGAGCCTTCATGTTCCTGCATCCAAGTTTTTCCTCTGTAAAAGAAGAATAAACAGTCCTTCCTTTCCTCTCCTCTATATGTACATGTTCAGACTGTAAATTCTTCAGGGCAAGAACTCTGTTAATAAATGTTGGTTCAATGCCTACTACAATGGGTATCTGCTCACAGTGGGGTACTACTATGCTTAAAAAAAAGAAAAAGTAAATAATACTGACAGTAAAAATACAGCTCATCAACTAAAGGTGCATGAAAAGAATTTTGTCCTGTAGGACATCAAAGTTCTTAAAAATTCATATGTCAAGTATTGCCATCTGAACTAAATTAGTTTTGTAGAACTAAGATTTCATGGCAAATAAAAATAGTATATCATCTTAATAAAAGCATCATGTGCAAAGGGAAAATAAAAGCAAGAAAGATATAATTTTATAGTACTTGCACAGTTCTTCTTACTCTGAACTGAAATTCAAAACTACCAAAAGAAGCAGCCATCAACAGCCACATAATCAATCTGCTGCAAAGCTGGTGCTGGTCTCCAACTTATTTGGTACAAAGGACGGGGAAACAATAGGAAAGTTTGCAGGAGCGTAGTAAATAACTCTAATGCTTTGAATTGCAAAGGGTAAGCAGCCTACCAAAAGTATTTATCAAAGTCATATTGGGGGGAAGAAACATCACCAAACAGAACAGTGCAAGCCAGATGCTTGGAGATTAAATGGGGTCAAAAATGCAACCCTAATTTTCATAACATCCTCATAAAAATTCACAGGAAACTGCTTTCTGAACCTGTTATGGAAGAAATTTTTTTGAAAGGTAAAGGGGAGTTGCAGATTGAGATTCTACTGAATAAGATCAGTATTACAGAGGAAGGGAAAAATAACCTGTTCATTAAATAAAACTAAGAACATAAAAATCAATACAGAACAATGGCTAAAAGTAGCTGACAGTTATGTCTAGACTTGTGAGATCAGATTTACATCTTTCAATTTGCACTTGTTGAAGGTTCAGATCAGAGTCAGATCTTTAACCCCTTCAATGAAGCAACCGGAATTATTGCATAAAAAGGAACCAACATACTTGAATTTTGTGAACTCCCCAGACTTGCCCCTAAATAGAAATGAAATAAAATAAAATACTTTTCTAATATTTGCAGCTCCTTTCCACCCTAGTGTCACTCCCTCTTTATTACTACACTCCATCTGTTCAGCAAACTGAAATCATATAATTGCAAGTCAATACTATAGAGATTACAATGGCTGGTTTTGAGCATTATTGTTTGAAGCTACTCAGCATAGAAAAATGTTTAGCTGTATTGATGATTTTAATTTCTCAAATTTCAATGACAGTTCTTATAGAAAGTTCATATTTACTTTTTTACCTGTTACACAATAGGTTAAAAATTAAAGATTTTTCCCTCTACTTTTAGTTTAGAAATATTGGACAAAAATGTTTTCTAAATGCTCTGAGACCTCCCAGTTTGGTGGTTTTTTTCTACATTAGACAACAAGTTTCAATTCAAAATCAATTATTCATCTCTCGAAACTCTTATACCATTGAAGATGACCTGTTGCTTGTGTTACTCCAGGAATCTTGAAGCAAGGGCTATTATTTCTTTTTGTGTATGTAATGATAGGAGATGTCACTATTCTTATTTTTCTCACTGGGACTAGAGACCATATGATTCAAAATACAGAAAACTAGGTCACCTGAACTTCATCAACAAGGGCTCACAATCGGACTGGTTAGTAGTGCACAAAACAATTTCCAGGTGAATTTCTAGAAGCAGAAGCATTAGTAGGATGTTGATGCAATATTTAACCTACAAGATTTCAACTGAGTTACTGATAACCTATATTCTCACAGATCTGCGCACTCTGGTAAACCATAACTGAGTGAGCAAAGAGGGGTGTAATAAATAATGAATCGATGGGAGGATGTGGGTAGGGGACTGGATCACACTCAGTATATAGATATTGTGCTTCTTCCTCATCCTTCAGTAGTGAGTTTCTTCAGCTTATTTAATCTAAACACAGGTGTAAAGGGTAGGAGCAATACATGCACTTACAACATTGTGCTTTTTTATATATATAAATCCAAGCCCAAAGTCTACTGAATTTAATGGAAGATGTCCCAGATTATTTCTATGGAGTACAGACTTCAGCAAAAGAGAGGGTTTTATTTTCAGGAAAAAATTAAGATGGAATCCCCCCATGTGCAAAGGCCAAGATACCAGAAGCCTCAAGTAAATTGTAAGTAAAAAGTAAAAAGAAAGTAAATTAATGCCATCTTATTCAATATCTCTTACATTCAATGGATGATGAAGCCCATGAGAAATTAAAGGAAAAAGATTTTTTAAGTCCTTTTGACACCCTTTAGCTGCCATCTGACTTTTTCACTTACCACTTACAGTTCCTGTGCCAGCAGCACTAGGACAATGCCCAAAGCAATGACAGACATTTAATTTTCAGGCTTTGATATTGCAAAACAATGCAGCAAAGAGAAATGAAAACTTAACAAATTGGTTGACAATTTTCTTTTAGACTCTTCCCTTTCATTTCTACCATACCAATTTACCTCCTGCTGACTTGCAAAAGAAACACAGTGTAATTAATTTGCTTTAGTGGACAGTGAAGGAATACAGAATGCAAATATGAGAACCATAGCTTTAGTGTATTTTGGCTGACAGTTTAAGCTGTAATTACTATCTGCCAACAATTTGCACAGAAGTGTAATTTCTAATGCAAATGAATTCTTGGAAGGGCAAACAATGAAGTTTTAAACAAGTGAAAAACAGCCACATCTGAACATACTGGCCACACTCTTTTTGTAAATAGAAAATTTAGTAAGTTGATATATTGATAGGACGTGCGGTATAAATAAACTGGGCATAGGCGTGACTACACAATCCAATTTATTTCCATCAATGATTAAAATAATCTACCACACTTAGAAAGGTAATCTTTCTTCTTCTATGGAATTCCAAGAACAAATTTTCTTCAGTATTTCAGCAGAAAAATAATTCTTAAATAATACTGCAACTGAAGCACAAGTTGCCACTCTCTTCTAAATATTCAAAGCCACTATTGCTGTAGAGCATGGTTATGTTTTGTGTTCCTACAGCCTATGAATGAGTCTATACTCAGGGCTGCCCTATGCAAATGTGATCCATGTATCACATTTACAGTAAGTCTAAAACTTCTGCAAGTCATCAGACCTAGTGCACATGGCTGCATAGACCGTCTGTTCATGATCAGATTGCCTAGTCTGATGAGATATGTTGGATTAATACGCATGCTTCAAGTTACTCTACGGCACATACACATAAAGGCTGGAGTACCAGAAGCACTTTCTCTGACAGCAGAGTTGACTTGAGGTGTCCCTCATCTCTAGTTCTGTCCATACAGTAACAATTCAGTGCCCTGTGTTCTGCCATAGCAACTGTTTACGTTGCAACTGTTTCAGCTAAACATAAGACATAGCCCTCTGGGGTTCCTGTAATAAATTCAGATTGAAATACTCACACATACGCTGTGCAACACCTGTGCAGCCAACTCAACACCTTGAAAAAATCATGTCAGACCTACTGTATGGGGTATGATTGTTGTATACATGAGGAACAGAGCAAATCTGTGTGCGCAAGGAAAAAATATACGGAGCTTGTGGAGCAGGTCAGATGCTTCCTGAGAGACTTTACTTACCAAGTGAGTGCAGTCTGAATTGAAAGCACATGTGTGGTAGGGCAGGTCTGTCCAAAACTCCCGGAAAGTGTCAGATCTATTGCAGGCAGACAGCAACTGTGTAGTGCATGCCCATTTAGTCAAACATTTCTTGAAAGCACCAGCTTACTACAACTGCCTCATAGGAGGCAGTCACTGATGCTCCAGTTGGCCTGCTGTGTTACCAGAAATCCCGGATAAATGTCTGAATATGGCAAAATCTTTGAAGCTAAAGTTTTTATACAGAAAGAAGAAAATCTGGAGGTGTGGTATCCCATATTTCTTTGCCAGTAAACTCCAGTGTGAAGAATTGTTTCCCAATTGAAATTCTTGAGTCACTGTAATGGCTATAATGTTAACACATGTCAATTGTATCTAGTCTGACACATGACCCAAGTACAACAAGCTAAACTTTCCCATACTGGAATTGCAAGATAATGTACACGTATACAACATGGACAATGTTTCTTGTAGCTGTGCGATACTTCATGTCTCTCCCTGTATCCTTTGCTACACTGACCCTGCAGCATAAAGTGTAAGCAATCTCACTCCTCCTCCTCTTACTACAGAAGGGATTCAGCTTGCCATAAAATTGCGTGTTTGATTCAGAACAATATGATTGACTTTCTCTTTTTTATGAAAAAGAAAGCTTATTGTAAGATGAACATGGCGTACCAGGGAAAAAGAGTCCACAGAAGTTACAACTTAAGCTTAAAAGCTAGTACAAGTTAATTATTCTTCTTGAAGCTAAAACAGTTTGAAAAGAGGTTTCCTTTGACAGTCATCCCTGAATCTAAAAACTTGGCTGCAGAGACCACTTGTTTACAGTCCTTCCCACACACTACACTTTTGTCTGTGAAGCAACTAGAAATGCAACCTTCAACCTATCATGTGTACATGGGAAACAAAGAGATGATAAACTCACCATTTGTGCCAAATTCATTTTGCCTAATGTGCTATTTTGGTGCGAAAATACAACTGGAATAATGGTCTCTGCAGATAAAATTAGAAACCCGATACTACACTTGCTAAGTAATTTGCTATACCTGCACATTCAACTTCCCTACTTAAAACTTTGGTGGTGCTTATTGTCACATCCATGGTAGGTAGGCTCAGATTTCAAGCAGTGGTTGAGCTTAAGAAGTAACTAAGCATACAGATGGAGAAGCAGTGTGGAATACTGGATAACACGCTGGGTTTGGGAGTGAGGAGACTTTGTTTCTATTCTTGTTATATGACTGTGACCAAGTCACTTCCCGTTTCTCTGACCCCTTCCACCCTCATCCATCATCTGTCTGCACTGCTAGCTTGCTTTCTTACATGCAATACCTAATAAAATAGGGCCTGTAGGTGATCCTGCAACACAATATCTGTACAATGCTTCTTGCCTGTGTTTATTACTACATGTTCCCTCCATGATATTCTATGTTTATAATTCAAGAGATGGCAACATATAACCATCCAACTCACAGAAGATATTATTACCATAATTTGCAGTGGCAAAACAGTCTTACAAATATGTGAACCATTAATGGTGCCAAAGGCTTTTTGTTTCCTTCGTACCCTGTAAATCTCTAGTACATATCAGATACAAATATATTTTCAAGCACCAATTAATATATTTTATCTTACTTATTAAAGTGTGTGGAAAAGTTGGTCTCTGGCAATGTATCTCACTATATCTGTCTACTATTCTTTACCCATTTTTAAAACCCACAATTTCATATATTGTTCTTCTGTTTCACATAGGGTTTGATTTTTATGGAAAAGGCCACCAGGAATTACTGGTGCTTGAGCATTTAATTTTCTCAAACAATTTGTAACTTTCATCAACAATGCAAAAAGGGAACAGAAGTTATGTTCAAAGTGAATAAAATGAATACACTGAATAAAGACTGATCTAAAAATAGTAGTACTGCTTCCTAAAAAAATGTGAACAATAAGACAAATGGGGAAAAGAGTATGAAAGAGAATCAGAGCTTTTTCACCATTATCTGAAGACCAGAAATACAATTTTTATTACACACATACTTAACTATCAGCTGCCATACAGTCTTTTTGAGCTACATGCTATCTCTGATCAAACCATAGAACACCATGGATAACAGCTGGCAAATGTAATACACACTCCCTGGTTAAAGTTCATGTCATCGGCACAGTAAAATGCATAGTGCTAAACCCTAAAATGTGTTTAGCATTCTGGTCTTAACCCTGGAAAGCATTAAGCACATGATTTTCTTTAACCTCTCAGAAGTCTAAGTAGTTCCACTGAAAACAATGAGACCACTTAAGTGCTGAAAAATTAAGTGGAAACTCAAGGTAGGCTGCTGGATTGGGACCAACACACTTTGCAGATCCAGCCACTAATTCACATCCTTGTTTTCAGATGAACACATATAGATCACCCAGCTCTGTACAGGTATTGATACAACAACTTACAGGGAACTGCAGAAGTACTAGTTCTGTGAAGGGTAAAGTTGCTACAAGTAGACTAGATAAATTCACGTAACAGGGGTTTGACTTCAGTTAGTACTATTTAGGTCAATCTTGCTTATATCCCTGCTATTATAAATATGCGACATTAATAAGAGCCTAACATGTCAAATAATGTTAAACAATTTGTAAACCAAAAGTTTTTGTGAGAAGAGCTCAGTTTCTCGAAATATACAGCTTTTAATGGAACTGAGAAGAGCAATTATCTTTTTTCTGGTAATAAACACGAGAATAAAAAGATACAAACCTAAACCTAAACTAATGAAAAATCTTGCTGAGTAATGAGGTGATTAGTTTATATGCGTTAAGTACTCCAAAATACACAAAGGCACTGTAATAATTAATCATCAAACATCCATCTTTAAGATGGAATACCTATACCAAAATTACTGCTAAATAGTAAGACAGAACAGGTTTTTTTAAACAGAAAATATTTGTGTAGTGCCATGCTAAGGACAAGGTTTCCTGGGCAGAGCTCTGTGTGTGTAGGTCTCCCCATTCCCAGTTTTGCACATCCTCAAAGCAGCAAAGTCACTATGTATGTGCTGGTGAGCTGATCTGCCTATGTACAGCACCTTTTCTGCAGAGGTTTGAAAGTTCAGAAATCCTGAAAAAATAGTTCAAACTCTCTTTAATCTGCTGCAATAGATTCCCAAGTGAAAACAATCCAGACTCATTGAGTAAGAGCTGTCATAGTTTCATAGGCTGCCCATAGTGTCTTATGGTTTTTGTTTGGATAAATACATTCTATCTCTCACTAATCTCATAACTGGAAAAAAAATATAATTTATCCTAAAATTTACCACTTAATACCCCATTCAAGCAAATGTCATGATTGGAAAACTCATAACAAAATCTCTTTTTAAAACATAGTTTCTTTAGAACATAAGACTATTTTACATGTTTGCATTTAAGAGGTAGAAAATAAAGCTCAGCACAGCCATTTAATGGGAACAATCTTAAGGCTTGTCCACACAGGAAGTTAAGCCAAAATAGCTGAAAGGTGTGAATTTAAAGTGCATTAAGGTAAAGTGAACTACAGTCACTTTACTTCTGAATGAGAACATTCACACCAAGTTTTAATACACTTTAACTAATATACTTTAAAATCATATCTTTAGTTAATTTGTCTTAACTTCCTGTGCAAACAACTCTTCTCTAGCACTTACTGAGAGCCACAATATAGATTGATGTGGGTATATTTATAAATATGCCTATTAACCTTAAGACTCTGAGTCAATAAAATTTGGGATGTTAAATAAAAATATGTCCTTGCATGAACTTTCTAGTGCAATGAGAGTGCAAATAGTCCTAGTGTTCCTAGTGCAAACATATCGTTAATTTAGCCCTAATTTGGGTAAAAGTATATTAACTACTCAGAGCCAGATAAAAAAAAAAGCACTTGCATATTGTAACTGACTATATTATGAATTTATTCCTGAAACAAATTAAATGTAAATAAATAGAAAAGAAACCTATGTTTTATTTAAATACAGCACATGTATTGAGATTCACTAAGAAGGGCTAAATATAAAGGACTCAGATTTGAATTCACTTTTAAAAAAGCAAGGAAAAAAGACTCTCAAATTCTTTCTTTTGTGAGGGATGTCTGAAATTCATGGTTATAAAGGATGCCTCAAATTATCCAGAGAAAGCATAACAAGACTTTGCCTCAGATAACCTGCAAAATCAATACTAACTGTGTTTTTCCTGCCACTGCTCAAGTTAAAAAACCTTTTCAGAAGCAGCTCTTATAGAAGGAGAGCAGAGATATACTTAACAGCCATATTTACAGAGTGACTTAGTGCTCAGCCAAACCAAGGAACAATGGTCTGGCATAACAACCAGTGTTCAGACTGTTGTGCTCTACAGACTAACACATTGAGCTCAACTACCAGAAGTCTAGCTTGGAAAAAAAAGATGCCCTTTGCAAGAGCAGGAAAAAAATCTGTTTTTCCAGCCGAGCTGGCAGACTGACATTGTGTGTCCACAGTACACAGGCAACCCTGGATGCAGCCCCACATGTTCTCAAGGTTACACAGAAGCTTCCCGATTCCCCGCTAGCTAGCCTCTAAGTCCTTCCTCTCTTCGAAAGCTGATGAATAGCACACATTTAGTTCAAAAGGAAAAATGCAATAGCGCTGAGATCTTTTTTTTTACTGATGGCTTAAAGAATTGGATAGTGGACCATGAAAAAGATTCTTCTTAAAAAGAGGACTGCTAAAATAACAGCACTGATGGTTGATAAAGTGTAAACTTTTTATGAAAAAGACATGCTGTTCAGCACGTATCACCTTTTTAGTTTATCAGTTCACAAGAAGCTTGACCTGATTCAAGCACTAGATGTTCTGTTTGACTAGGCTACAACAGAATAGAGATAAAAAGATATCTAGCAGATGATATATAAATAAATATTTGCATCAGCCTTCATAAATATTTTGAAATGCTGCATATTCCCAGAAAAGTTATTTTAGTTAGTTAACAGAAGAACTTCATCAGTTAAAAGCTTCCTTAAGTGCACTGATAATTTTGCTCTTACAATTTTACACAGTAACACAATTAAGAGTATTGTATTAACACAGGTGGCAAAGCTATAGCCATTTACAGTTCAGCAAAATGTAAGAGACTGTCCTTGCTCAGGCATCCTGGTGCTGTGTACTGCACATTACAAAACACACTCAGTGGTGAGAATATCCAGGCCTGTTTGAGAGCTTTTTCTTAGTGCAGACTCTTGCTTAGACAACACACGTCCTTATGCTTTGAATCTCAGAGCCACAATCCTCATGTTTTCTGATTTCACCTAACTGGGCAGCCCAAGCGCTGTTTTTGAGCGCTCAGTACTAATACAGCCTTCGGACAGGTTTCCCATGGCTCGATATTCTGCATTTTGTGCTGCTGGAGCTTTTAAATCATGGTTCATTTTCATGATGAAAGCCAGCCATATATAAAACAGAAAGGCTAACCATTAGGTTAAGAGTTACAGTCAAAGGCAGCAAGAATGCGTGTAGCAAAATTGAGCTATTTGTCCCATAGCCCCTGTTTGTGTGGTATCTTACTCCTCTCACATCCCATGCAGTACCTTCCCTTCATTTCCAACGTTCTCTTCGAAGCCCTTAGTTCTGTTATATGTCATAGAATAAGTCCAGGAGAAAAAGCAGTTGCTGCTTTGCCAACATTACAGCAAATGTAGATTCCCTTTAGGGGTGGCCTTGTGGTGTTTTCCCTGAGCAGTGGGCACTCACCAAGTTGAGCTAACTAGGTACTTCAAGATTGTAAGTGAAAATGTATGGTCATATTCTGTTTATGCAACAACATTCCATAGTCCTAATCTTTTAGGCTGCCATCATCTTTCTTGCAATTTCCCCCGAATCAGACTGTCAATAGGCTTTAAGAATTCTAGCTGATTTGAAGTTTGGTCGTTTTATACTCTCAGCCCTTCAGAACCATGCTCATCACAAGAAGCCTCTAAACATTCTTTTCACCAGTGTGATAAGCAAGAAACAGCTCCCATCTCTGATGCTGTTTGCCATGTCCTTCTCTTCCCCTTCTTTGTAGCTTATGGAGTGGGGAAGTTTGAATTTCACTTTTTAATTATTCCTCCCTCCCTGAAGTTAACACCAGAACATTGGTATCTACAAGAACTGAAAAGTGGGAGCTGTATTCTATGGGAGATCCAGACCCTGCTTGGACTAGGCTTGACTCAGTGGAAGAGGGACAGTTTTCTCTTTTGCTCAACAATGTAAATTGGGGACATAACGTAATCTATAGAAAGTTGTGCATCGGTCTTGATCATCCCAGATATCACATCCTAGTAATACAGAAAAACCTTAAACTAGCAAAAACCTTGAGAGAAAACACACCTGAGACAGGCAGATGTGTGTCTAATTCATACCATCAAGCTACGAGCTAAAACTTTAACTTCAGTGACTATGCCTGAGACGTTTAAATGGTTTTAAATTATAAGTCTCACAGAAGTATTTTTCTAATAATAAGCCATTAATTCTGGCAGTTTCAGACTGTCTGAATCTAGGTGTATAAACTGTAGCTGCATCAATCAGTGCTGTGTGTCTAGCTATTTCAGGCTTTCCTTGTTAGTGTAAAGAAAGAACAGTTTGTCCACCAAGCACAACAGCAGCTGAGATTCCCGTTGATTGATAACTAAATGTGCCGTAGTGAAAATATATTCGGATAGAGCTGTAGAAGCAGGCACAGCAAAGACGTAATGGGGGCGGAGGAAGGAGAGATGAAATTGGCCACAACAGGAAATTCCTTCTCATGAGTCTTCCAACTAGCTGACAAGATGGATTTCATTCCTGCAGGTAACAGTACCTTTATATTTAATCTTCTACACCATCTGTAACCATGCAAATTCTTCACTATTCTATATGCAGGCTCAATTACCGAAAAATTGTTCTTGCTGTTCAGGACATTTCTCCACTGTATATTAGTAATATTTCACATACAGAATCCACTGATGTCAACAAAATTGGTGTGTAAAGAAAACATATATATAAAGGGAAGTTATTCTGCCAGTTGAAGAATCCTTTACTGATCACAGTTATGAAGTTGCAAATTTCTGAAGTCTGAAGTGGTTTATCAAAAGGCTTGTAGTATTTATTTCCAGAGAACCAATGATTTTGCTGTTGGCAAAATTGTCAAAAGTTTACAGATGTCACGGTATTTAAGTTGAAGAATCTTATTTTAAAAGCTTTACAATTCTAGCTAGGAAAGGAATATTTTCTGTAAATGTCAGTATCAGTATTATACACAGTGACAAGTAAAACTCAACTAATTTTCCAGTTTGGTGAAAATTTCAGGTTTTGGGTTCTCAGCCAAATGTCTGTCTGAACTTCTGAGATTTGACAGCGTGAAAACAAGCTAGAAGTTTCAGAGCAACAGATTTCTACCATTTGCAAACTGTGGAAATCTAGGCTATAAAACTTTGATAAAATTTGGCCCAGATCCTTATTTTGCGGATCAAGTAGGTGCACATCACTACAGCAGTTAGTAACACAACATTAGAATTTCCTATTACATTAGTTTCTTTTCTAACATTCATTCAATCAGTATGGAAAGATTTTTTTCCTCCTATGCAGTAAAATATTAGACTATGCACTTATGTTTAAACAGACAGAGTCTTTCTGTCAATGACATAAAAGTTTAAAGTGCAACAAATACTTACCTGAGAGATAATCCTGTAATCAAAAAAAATGTAAAAAGCATGAGTCCTTCTTTATGAGTGGAAATTCACACAGCCATTTCAGCACAATTAATTAATCTGCTTATATTTAGGCATGGGCTGAAATATCTTGGTCAGCTGATACCTGAAAGGGGAAGAGCTTTAAATACAACATCAGGGATGGGATTTTTAGATATTTTTGTGGTAATACCCAGATTCAGAGCTCAAGTTTTCAAGGGAGAAAACTGGGAAAATAATATTGAATTAATTTTGCCCTGAAAGAGAAAAGGCCAGTAGGAACACTCCCTTATCAAGACAGCTTATTTACAGATGACAGTCAAGCTTTCGTTCTTATTCTAGTTCATGACTTTGTTTTTTTTCTCATACTTTTTCTTTAAAGTTCTCCAGCATTATCTGCTCTAACCAGTTGTGAAAAGCACAAATAAAATGATGTGGCAGAGGTTTATGCTCTTGAGGAATCAACCTCCTGGAGTGACTTCTAAATTAAGAAAATACATTTTTTTGTTTTGTCTTTTTCTTGGCAATTTCCATGTAAACTAAAAAGATACCATTCCCCATACCATCAAGCCACATCATTCTTGGAAAAAGAACAACATTCATTTGTACAAAATAACTTGTCTGGAACAAACTAGGAATGAAAATAAGATTTATTTTTATTTCTTTATGAGTTTGTTACATGACCTAATGAAGGGGCACTACCCCGTTCGTAGTGAACAGAGTTAACTCCAAGTTAGCTTCCCATCTTCAACAAGAAGTGTTGCAAAGAGATTTCCAAGCAGATGGAGCTGGGGATGACTACAGGGAGGCTCAGGCTGATACACTATGTAGAAGCTATTATTACTAGTAATACTGTGGTAACATTTAGGAGTCATGGATTAGTGTCACCTGATCATACTGAACCCATCTATGAACTGCCTGTTTCCCTGATCCAGTTAAAGACATGTCCCTATAGAACTTCTTTAGAAAATAAAATAAAAAATGAATGTTGTTTGATCTGTCTTGCCTAACTGGGGAAAAGGGGTAGAAAGATCCCTTTGTCTTTCCTTCACTCAGAGGATTGGTAACAAGTCTAGTCTATTTTGTTATTTCCCTTTTTCTCTTCTGTCTTGATGTTTCCAGTTTTGTAATGAAAAGCATTTCTTTTTCCTTTGCTAGAACAATTTTCATCTTGCAATACTAACCTTGCCTGATGCAGAAGCAGACACAGGCAATTAAGACCTCTTTTGCTCCTGTTCACTGGAGGTGATGAATCCAGATAAACCTGCACAGTATGCACAGGCAAACCCTGTTAATGTCTGTGACCAGGACACATTTGTGAGACTATGTGTTTCCTGCCAGCCTGCAAGGATCACTGAAGACTGATATTACTAGGTGCTCAAATCTGTGGAGAAACATCTCACTTTGCAAAAATATACTGCTGTCCCTTTGCCAAAAGTCAGACCAGGAAATGATCCATATATTTCACTGTGGTTCAAAGGGCAAGACTTTGCAAAGGAGCCTATGAGATTTAGTTGTCAAGGTTCCCATTAAAGATTTCAGGTTGCTGTGTTTGATCATTAAATTTCAAAATCAAAAGCAAAATAAAATTTCAAAGGGAAATGCAACGCTGTGTTTATGAAAAGATCAGATTGTAACAGTTAAAATGAAGACATGCTCAGGTGCTTGGCTTATGTGAGCCATTTTTTATCCTTGTATTTCTAGTTACAATGAATGCATTTAACTGAGGCAGAAAAGATGGCTGTGGGGCCTTTAGGTCCCACTCATACATCAATAGCACTTTGCTGAGGGACAAATGCTTCAGTACACTGAGAATTACATAAAAAAAATCTTCTCCACTTTTCCCATACACAAGGGCTGCATTTAATTTTCATAGTGGTTAGCAAATAATTAATTTTTACCACTTCTTCCTAACATGTCTGACCAAATATGCCACATAAAAGCCCTCCCCATGCACTGTCAAGCAGACCAGGAGAAACTAGGTAAAAATAATATTTCATTTTTAAACCTCCTATATGGATTATTCATATGCAAACTGGGATGGTCTGTCTACCACCAGTGATTGTCTTTCTTACAGAACATGGAAACAAAACCACAAACTTGCTGACAGTCTATTTTTATATTTCTACTCATACAAGTTTGATCATGGCTTCTCTAAAGATGCATAGCTGTCCTCGTCTGAACTTGTAGGAGATCTCAGTATCCCCTTTTATGGATTGTGTTTCCTTTATATTCAGCCAGATGGAAACTTGTTTTTTTTTCCAGCTTTGCAGTCTGGATTGCAAGCTGGGGTTTGCTCTGCTTCTGTCCATTTATTTCCATTTCATTTTCTGTTGCATTGGTCTACACAGGAAATTACTGCAAATTACACTGGGACATAAATTTACAGCATACCGATTACCTTGCAGTAATTCTCTGTGATAATCTACTCACCATACCCCAAATCCTTAGAAAGTGGAATAAACTGTCTTGTGCTTGCTGAATGTTCAAAGTGACCACACAGAGTTGTTGCATATGCTAATACACATAATCTGACACTTTAGCTTCCTTTGCATCAATTTTTCTATTATCTATTAACTATTTTAGGTGACATTTAAAAAATATCTTGAGACAGGTATATTATGTGTCTGCTGGTGCCTGGTTTTCCATGTTAATAATCTACTTCTTCCCATACAAGTCCGAAAGTCCAACCTTTAAATCAAAAAATGAAGTGACTCCCAGTAAGCACAGATTGCTAAAAGCCACTATTTTAAAATACTTTCTGTTCAGAAGAACAAGCTCTTATTAAATGCCTACTGAACTCTCAACACTCAATGTTGTCTCACACATAGCAAACATTGTCATTCATATGGTGGAAGCCATCATTAGTGGCTATAGTAAGACACTGTAAGTAAGAACTTTCAGAAGCTATCCATTCCTGTTTCAGATTTAGCCAAGGAACAGGAAACCATTAGTGATGAATTTTGCGTGTAGAAGCATGTACAAACTATTCATGTTTCATTATGGAAAGGAAATAATTTATCTGATTTACTCTACACTTCTGACCCCGAGTCTATTATTTTATTGTCTGCAAGAATTTCCCTAGTCACACCAGAAAGACAAGCACAGCGGAAGATTCCAGTAAATCTTTGCACAAAACCAAGGTGTCTGTCTCTCTAGCATTCTGTACTTACCAAACATGGTACGCACTTTGTGTTGTAGTACTCAACTATTAAAAATTGACAACACAAATTTAGTAAAACTAAAAACTTCCACCCCCTGCAAACTGGAGCTTTACACATGACCAACTGTTAATAAATATTTTTTTTTCAACTCTGCAAAACAGAGAACTATGAACAGAAGCCAGAACTTCCAGAAAGGAGAAAAAGTCTGGATCTTAAGAAAATTACTTATTCTTGCAATACGGAATTACGAAGAAAGTAAGAGAGAATGTGTTGAGAGCAAAGACTGAATTATGGTCTGTGGAGATCCCTAATGTTACAGATTTTAGATTGGGGAAGGAATATACATTACAGAATAAGTAAACTTTTTCAAAATAAAACAATTTAGTAATACATGGAAACATGGCATGCATTTTTGTTATGTTTGTTACCATACTGGTATTACATTTCAGTTGTTGGGGGGAATACAGGTTAATAACTCCAGTTGAAAAGAATATTGTTGGCAAGCTTAAGGACACAAACCAGTTATTCTGTACCCAGTACAGCACCCAGCATGACACATTACCGTAATCTGCAGTTGGTCAGCTCTAAAGCATCTAATTAAAGCAATTATTCTAGACTTTAATTGTTTATTTTTATTACTACAGTATCAAGAGACCCGTGCTGAAACTGGAGCTATATGCTATACAAACACTTAGAAGGACAGAATACTTCCCCTTTCAAGCTTTCAATATAAATAAGTAAGACACAGAGGAAACAGCAAGGTGAAGAGATGATAGTTATGTGTGAGTTTAGTTATACAGTGGTGGAGACATGATTAGCAGCTGACCCTGCTTAGTCCCATTCCGGTGTCTGACCAGTTGGATATTTGGGTTTTATATATCATTTCAATATTTTCTTTAAGAACAACAACAAAAAAAAGAATAGTAAAATGAAGCATGAGCTACTATTTCAGCTACAGTATTGGGTACTGGAAATTTCAGGATTCTGATCCTATAGACCCTGTGACTTTTAGCAAGACAGAAAAAAATACTATCAGGTTCATAAATGAGGTAGCTATTTAAATAGGCTAATTAATTCTCCAAAACATCCTTTGAAAGTTAAATTCAAAGCTCATTGAAATCAGATAAAAACTCGCATTAATTTCAAAGGGTTTTGGATTATGTTCCCTTTCTGTCCCAACAAAAACCTTTTATAATATTAATTTGAAATCCCAAGATAAATCTAAAAACACTGTTTAAGAAATGCAGTGGCTTAACTAACATGAAATAAACAATCTAGCCACTTGTTTGGAAGTCTATCACTGTTGAAAACTGGTCCTGTAAGGCAGACTTTGTGAGCAGGATAAAAGTCCCAATAAAGCTGGCTGGGCACTTTGAAAGAACTATGGTACATTACGTATTTTATTGCTAGCATGCATAAATCAATCAGTGTCCTGAAAGCAGTAGTCTTTCCTCACTAATTGATTTAAAGCAAGAAAGCCCAATCGGCACACTTACATGTAAAAATAGCTGATTTTGATGAGGTAAGACCCATGAGTAGGTGTTTGCAAGAGTAAGGTCTGAGACATAAAATTTACAGAGAGTCTACTGGGTTTACAACTAAATGCAATTTATGTCAACAACTTAAATATGAAGTCTAAACCATCACCTTTTTCAATAGCAATATTAAGCTCAGCAAAAGTTTTCAAAGGAAAAAAAATCATACTCAACAACTACACTTATTCTCAACATAGTTTTCTCAGTATTGTACTAAAGCAGTGCATTACTGTCACCTTTCTTCTCTTTATGGATTCCCGCAGGAGAGTTAGTTTTTAAATCATTTTAAAATTCACTATTAATCATCCTTATAAAAAGCAGGCCAGAAACCTGGACAGAGGTTCATAATAAAATAGCAGAGACAGAGAACTAATTAATATCTATAAAGGATGTTTTGCTGCAAGATATGAAGATTATATAAAACCACATACATTTATCTCTCACTTAGCCACTTCTGCCTGCAAAGGTACACTGTATTCTGTGACCGGGTAGCCAGGTAGACTAGGAGGTAATAGGCTAAAATATTTTTACTTTTCCTGTTACCATCCTCATATAGCATCTCCCCTCTCTCTATCCCAATTCCTTCTTTGATTCTTGAATGATGAATCTAAATATAATCCTAACGGGCACTATAATCGGACTGTGAGGACTGATGATGCTCAGTGTAAATAGTACCACTTTCACAGCTTTACTATTGCGTACTGTGGGTTTAAATAAATAGCCATATGAACACAACAGCAGATATCAATTGGAGAAATGTTTTTGCCATTCTGTTTTGTTCCCTTAAATAGAAAATAGCAAAAAATTACTGTTGTTCAATAGGGACAGTAATGAGATAGGATGGGAGCTGTCTGGAGCAATGCTTATCACCAAACTGCAGACAAGCAGTGTCAAAATGAAAGAAATTTACAACTCCTCAAACCGATCTTTCCCTCCACTCTGTTTTTCTCTTACATTGCTCAGAATCTGGTATGCTCTCCAAAACCTCATCTTCCTATCAACTTACGGAGTTTTAAAAATGCCTGAAACATCATGCCTGTAGCATGACATGAGGTAAAAGTACATGCCTCACCGTAAGACCTCAAATGTTGCAACTCTCAGCCTCTTATTATTATCTAAATAAAATTGAGTTATTTTTTAATGTACTCCTGCAAGGAACAATACTTTACCTAATATAAACTGTAGTAGTTCAATTGAATTTGGTAGTGCTGAAACATGTCACAGCTGAGGCTCTATCCTTACCCCTGTAAACACTCAGACTGCACACTTTCTGTCCTAAATGCTCAAGATAGATACAGATAATGAGATACAAAATATACATTATCTAAGAATATCCTGGAAAGCAGTGAACACATAGCTATTATGACATTTGTTTTTAATCCCAAATGGACCACAATGGTCAAGTTCAGACAGCATCGGTCTAAGCCTTATAACACTGTGTTAGAAATCTGAAGAACCCTTTAAATAGACAACATAGAGACATTCAGCTGCCCCATGATGTCACAGAGTTTCTTTATATACACTACCGCAGTGAAAAGAAATCAGATTATACAGAAGGAATTATACAATGGAAGTCACTTCTAAAATAATCAACATTAACTAATTAGATGTGGGATATTTTATAATATATCAGCCCATTTAGTTTTCAAATGCCCCTAACAACCATCATCTGGTTTAAATTCCAAATCAAAGTAAAATGCAATGTTGATTATTTTTAAAGAATAACTTTCTGGCTATATATTAAATAAAAATTGAATTATTACCTTCACTTGTGAGCCAAAAAGTATTGTCACACCAGACAGAATCCAATAAAAATTGCCAGTTCTTTTCCATATTCTTTTGCAATGACCATAGGTCAAATTTTCCATATATAAAATGCCTAGTGATATATATACTTTTCAGGAGGTACAAATGGCCAAATGGCAATTTTAACTCAACATTAACTTCTGAACAAATTTGATACACTTCATTATAATAATTTTTGAAATACATTCATAATTTTAAATATTATTACAGAAACTTCCCCAAGCACTATAATCATGCATTCAGTGAAATATTTCAAACTTTTTCCTTTGCTTTTCAAAAGTGCACTGACTGCGTATGTCAACTTCCACAACATATTATTTTAGTCATTAAAATGTTGGACCTGAAATTCCTATCTATTTCAAGTGAGAATCTGACTGATCTAAAACTTAGTTTGGCTACAAAAAACATTGCGTTTCAGTCTGAATATCTACTCTCCTTTTCCAAAAGAATTTGTTACTCCCCTGGTGATGCATGATAGCTATTGTATAATCTTGCACTGCCCAAAAAAGAGGCTATAGAATCCAGCCTATACAAGCAGAGATTTATGAAGTGGCAAATATTTGCTTGAGACAATTGCTGACCTCAAAGGAACATCTTCAGGAGACCAGGCATGCTGAGCGTTGCCATATGATTCACACAAGGATTAGCTCTGAACAAAAGCTGCAGCAACTTTGTATTTAGGAGGAACTTGGATTCAGGTACATCTTCTCAGCTTGACTCCATGTGAAATTTAAATCCAAAGATCATTAATTTCAACATTGTCAGGATGCAAAAGGAAAAGGAGACATTAGCCTTAAAAGATTTAGAAAAGGGTGTTTTAGGATCCCTCTGCAGATTTCTCTTTCTCAGCTCACCATCTGCCTTAAGGCAGGAAACTAACCCTGAACTCAGAGCCATTGTATATGCACTTCTGATATGTTTCTGGATACATCAACTTTAAGTTCATACTGAATGTCCAGACTTTTCTCAAAAAGCACTCCAAACTCTCAAGGTTTACTACTATAGAACAAACTTAACCTGAATCGTACATGAGATGATCATTAACACAGGCTTGAAGATGACACAAAAGAAGGCTGCAAAATCAGCGAAGGACTTTTTTCAGGTCTTGGTTTTACCTTTTTTAGATCAAAGAGAAATATTTCTAGAGACAGAGAAATGAAAGATAAACCACAGTTATTGTTTATTTTGAAGACCCTCCCACTTAGTTTTTCCTACAACTGTCCCAGGCAATAGACTACAGTCTGAAGGATGATCCCATGAATACATCTATTACAATTCAGAATAGCTTCTGTATAGCAGATTCTACAAACACACATTTACATGCTTTTTCTTAACAGTGCTGAAAGAGTAGAGAGAGAAGGGAAAAGAAAAAAAAAAATCTTTTTTTATCCACTGAGGGGAAGAATAAGAGAAAGGAATTATGAAAAGGCAACATCTACAAACAAAAACTGATACAGAAGTAAAATCAACTTGTCATAGGAAGAGGAGAAAACAGCTCCAAAAAGCCCATGACTAAAGAATTAATAGAAGTAGGTGATTAAAAACGAAGGCATAAGGAAGTAATACTAGTTCTCCATAGGGCTGTCTGTTAAAACTCTATTGATAACATTCAAGTAGAGAGAAGAAACATCAATATTAAGTCTTCTCACATCTATGATATCTGTGAATTTGAAAAGGCTTTGAGACAAGGTTTGTTTATCCAAACTCTTTGCTGAACTCTTTCAGGTGTCCTACCTACTCTTGCACTTTAGAAGATGTATGTGGGCTGCTCATTGCCATTAAGTTTTTAAGCACATCACATTGTTATTTTTACATCTTAATTACTGGGGAATATGTTTTTTCAGTGAACTAAATCTTTGGGCTATAACACTTTCCAGCTGTTTATTCAGTACAGTTTCTACCACATCAAGTATGCCTACACATCAAGCTAACATAATGTGATTATAGCAAATTTTGTCATAAATGAGATAGCAAGGATGACACTAGCAATGAAGACATGAAGGCACTAGAGTTAGTACACCTTAGAAACTAGAGTGCTCTCATGGGTCTTTGGAGAGTTTGTCTTCTCATCAACCTGGAACAAGCCAAACCCATTGCTGCCGCGTTTTTACAGCTGCTGTTACCTATGTTAGTAGGAGCACAACAGCATATGCTACAGTAAAAATTATATTTGGCTCAGTGATACAACATGACTTAGTGGGATGTCAGGGCAATGAGAGGTCTGGGGCACTGCCTACTTTTAGGGCCTCCATCTATATCAGTAAGTAGCTAGGCCATTAGTCCCATGGACTAACTGGCATTTGACCCACACGCATCTCTAACTACATTACAAAGTTTGCTATGTAGATGTACCCAGAGTCAGAACTTAAATAACGCAAGGATAAAGACTCTAGCTACTTTGCTGAACAATAGCTACAGACTATATAACCACTAGCCCTGGCTTCTTATCCTTTCTAGTTCTCTGAAAATGCCAGACCAGTTCCAGGACTGGAAACACCTGTGTAAGAGCCATTCATAATTCCTAGGTTTTCTGGCTCTTCCCACAAAAGATGCTGAAAAGTATTTACAGAAGACGATGCCCACTGTCTACCTTCATGCAATAGTAATGTATTTTAGCAATGGATCAGATGAGTGATAACAGGTTGCTAGGGTCAGTATTGCACCAGACTATCACACCAGTCCTCTTTTCAGGGCTAAAATATAAAAAGCCACAATCCATGCACAAGCTAGTATATGATTTGCTTTTTAGCCAGAGGTATCTTGGAAGAGCTATGCCTTCTGATCTTTTAATGAATAAATCAGACTGAAAAAAGAATTACTTATATTATAAACCTTGCCTTTCACTTGGTGTTGAAAGATCATATAGTATATAAAAATGGTAAGATCCAGAAATTTGATCTGTGTGAGATTACCCTTCTTGCTAAAAGCATGAAACTTCTCCAGCTTCTTGGCTGCCAGCCACATAAATAAGCTTCTCGTAACTCTTCCTATAGGTCAATCATCATTCATTTCTTTAATCTTTAAGACTAACATCCACTTTTTCTTCCGTTTCAGCTTAGTCTGTATGTGTCCTACATGTAAAGCATCAAGAAATTGAAATAGGTGTTAGTATCAATCTAATCCACTTCTTCTACATTAGATCTTTGCTTCCTGGTCTAAAATATGTAGCACTTCTGTAGATTATTAGAATTCTTGTTACTTACTTAGTTTCTGGATGAAGTTATCCCTTAGTGTTATTTCCTTGTCTCCAGATTTCTGGGAAGACTTCATTTACATTTGCAGTGCACTTCAAATGCTTGGATGAAAAGCACAGTAAAACTACTGCTAATAACAGTACAGACTTATTAAATCTGAAGTAAATCAAAGTGCTCTCAGTGGCTTATTCATACAAAATCTCTAACAGCAGGCCTGGCAAAAGGACTGACAGTTTAGTTCATCTGAATGAAAATAAACTCTACTGAAAAAGATAGGGTAAATGCCAAACAAGGGAAAATTGCAGAACTAGCCACAAATGGGGACAGGGGAAGTAATCAAGAAGATCAATCTGCAATTACTTAAAATCTTTGCTAACCCCCCCCCCCGCCCAAACCAGGATTTTGCATATTACAAAATATACACGCTGAATTGTAATTTGGAACTCAAACACTGCCTACTAAATGTAAAATATTTTAATCCTGTACCTTAGATAGTATCACTGACTCATGCAGTAGTATTGTTTGCAGTAGAGCATAAAAGGAGGGAAATATGACCACAGAGAGGAAAGGAGAACAACTCGTTTCAATGACATTACATTACTGCCTTCATCTTTATTCAGGCACAAAAGCTAACATTATTCATAAAGGTGCAAACATGGCAATTTTTCTTAATTTAAATTGGAGCTAAGAGACAAATTGTCAATTACCACGCAAAAGGGAGCATTACGACTGTTTGATCCTGTGATCGTCTAGGAAAAGCTCAGTGGTACTGGGTGCTGTGCAAGCACATAGCAGGTGATACGTAGAAGGTTAGCATTGCACAAGGAATAGGAAAAGTAATAAGTACATTATTGACGTGACTGTGGAGAGCTGATGCGTGATACTTCTGCAGCTGCTCTGTGCAGATAGTTACCAATGACTATTTTTTCCTGCAGTAATCACATTTTAAATAAAAGCAACTAAGTTGCCTGTAGTGGTAAATGCATTCACTGCAACATTATGAGACTCATCTGTAAGTGTGGAATAAAACAAAGCCTGCATCCAAATGATCAGCATGCAGCACTATTTGTCAAAATATGAACTTGAATGCCTGAATTTTAATTCAAATGTGATGAAAAATTGTGACCAGAGGTACTCTGTACATTAAACTAGGGAGAAGTGAGAGACAGATTTGTCACTTATGCAAGTCCCCCACAAAATAACTGACTTAATATTGGATTAATTCATGTCTCTTTTCAGGTAAAATGACTACAAACTTACAGAGTTTATGCATTAGGCTTTTCCAGCTAAGACTGGCAAGAGCTCTGGTAATATGTAACACTTCAGGGACAGCAGAACAAGTGTTTATGTCAATACATAGAAAGATTAAATTTCATTATTTTATAGTAAGCTGGATTTCACTGAAACACAGCTACTACTTTACCAATGCTATAGCCATTTTGAGGGAAATTAACTGCTCTTTTTCTGTTGTTTATACACCAGCATACACAATTTTTTATGCATATCCACATGTATGTACAGACAGTACATGCACATAACTCCTCTTTTGTACCATGAAGAAAAGCAACTAGATCTATCTACAGAAAAGTTAATTTGAGTTAAATCTTCAATAATAGAGCAATACTTTATCTCAGAGTCTGCACACCTTATCATTAACTTCAAAAGCAAATATAATTTTGACAAGCAATATGGTATATTTCTACAGTACTTTACAGTCCTTTCAAGATCCTCATGGCATATCATCTCCATTTAGTGGATGAGGAAGGAAAACAGAAGTGAGGTGAGAGGTTCAGGGCTATAAAGGAAGTCAGTAGCATACTGAAGACTAGAACCCAGTTGTGCTAATGCTTGCAAATCCTGAAATGCTAAACGCAGACATACAATCCTACCGGTAAACAAGGTAAGCATCACATTAGTACCCCTGTTTCAAACATACATGCCTACTGGGAAGTGCTGGACACTTCTGGTTACCAGCCAGTAAACTTTCCCCCTCCTCAGCGTGAACTCTGATTGTGTGCCAGTTCACTTACCCATGATTATCATTTTTTCTGTCTGATGAGCGTAGAACAATTGCCTTTCGAGCACTGGTTAGCTAGAGCCGGAAGAACCGTTTGCCTCCAGCCCAGCTGTCGGAGTCTCCATGCAAGATGCTGTGCAAAATGTTGAGTTAAAAGAAAACACGAGTAGGGGGAAAAGAGAGCTCTCTGAGAACCTCCACATGGTTCCTGTTGCTAAGGGAACCACTCCCTTTGTCTGCATAGGTTAGGAATGGCTGCTTCGTTTGGAGTCTGTCTCTTAAGTACCGAAAACAGCACAACAATTTCGGGAAGAAAAAAACCCTCCAGAATATCTTATGACCAAAGAAAAACTGAACTGCCTAGGAATTCTTACATTAAAACTAGCTATTAATAGTTGATTTGGGTGACTCCAAGGAGACTGTAGAACTCATCTGTGCCATCTGATGGGATGATATGATACACCACTGCACACAGTTTAATTTAGTTTTTGTAATCAGATTTCAGGATCAAGATAGCTGATTACAGAAAGCTAGGTCAAGAAAGCAGATCCAGTTTACTACGGCAAATGGAGGGAGATCAATAGCAAGAAATATAAGCTTTTAGTAGGTATTCATGACAGACTATCGAACAGAGATGTCTTTACTTCCATAAGCTCCTATAAAAACCCAAGCCCAAATCCTTAGCTCTGTGGCTGCTCTTCCCTGCTACCTCTGATTCTCCAGGCCCAGCACTGCGCTAGCCATTTTCCTGAACCCTCAAGTATTTGAGAATCTACATTCTATACAGGCCCATTGGTCTCAGTCCAATTCAGCATATGAAGTTAGGAATCCCTTCTTCTTATCTTTGTCCATCCCTGATTTGAAGGAATATACCAAGATGTGTACTTCTGGATATTTCACTGTGAGTCCGAGGTCCTACAACATGAAGAGCTAATAGAAGTTGTCACGAAGGTTAGTACACTAGGAAGAAAACCACCCTGAGTCTAACCTCAATCTTTTTGTTTGCATTAAGAAAATCAGCCTCCTTATGGAAACATACAGCACAACACGCATTGCACAACACAACCATATCTTGCTCTGTCTTTCAGGTGACACCATAAACAGCATCCCAAAATACTCGAAGTGTAATTTTTTCCTGTGGAATTACTTGTTTCAATACCTTACTATTATAAGGTAGCAATGGTCAAAGACTTGGATCCAGATCCAAACTTTCAAGCATAGACTTATCTGAGCCCCTTAACACATCCAGAGAACCATCAGGAAAATGTGCTACATTCTCTTGATGAACAGACAAAAGTTCAAAATCTTAGCTGATGCACTTCTGCACAGAAATCAGTTTTTTTCATTCCACCCGAGAGCAGTTGTGAGTGCCTGCAACAGTGGAGAGAGGTCAGAACCAGTTCAATCTTATGGTAAAGAGCTGAGCTTCACTTTACGCAAGGTAGTTGCTGAAGGAAGTCACTGCCAGTGTTCTATTTTCTGGAGAGCTGAGCTGATTTTCTTTTCCCCTCAGTCAGACTGTTGCTCTTAGAGAACACTAGTCAGATAACAGTATGAGACGTCTTTGCTTACACACCACAGTCCAACACTGATTCTTTGACATAAAGACCTGAAGAATTCAGCTGTCACTTCATTGCACATGTTGAATCGTATTTGCAGCATGATATGTTACACTCCCCCTCCCTTTTTCCTCTCACCCCAATGAGTCAAAGCAGTCAAGATTGCTTTGTAGAGAGGCCCTTCTGCTCTCCTTTGCAAAAAGATTAGGAGATTAGAGGGCAATGAGAGTTCAATTTAGGGACATTAGAAAACAACCATTAACATACAGGTTCCTGTTGCATCATTTGGAGCAGGGAACAATTAATGGCAAACAAATTTAAAAGTCTGTGATTTTATTTATTAATTTCCTTTCAGAGGATTAATTTGAATTGCTCAGGGTGTGTGGGGGGGGGCGTGTGTGTGTATGCATACAAACACATCCCATTTTCTCCTCGTCATGGACAGCCTTATGTCAAGGTTAATGCAAGCAAAGGATCTTGGGATTCTGTGCAGCCATAATGAGGGAGACAGCAGCTTTTAGGACTGAACTGAAATTTCAGCCAATAAATTCTTTACCCACTTTCTGTGCTTGCAACCCATGGAGCCTTCTTCAGCATTATTACAATGACAAGGACAAAAACATGTACATGCAGAACATTCAAAGTTAACCCCCAGCATAATAAAAATCTTCAACACCCCAAATTAATGGTTAGTGAGTCTAACAGTGCATTTTATCTAAGTCTTTTTACAAATATTTGTGTATATAATGCTGTCATTAATACAGGAGTATTTTGCTGATCATTCCCATTTTATCACTTCAGAATAAAAAGACATTGAGAGCAATTTCAGATCACCTTGCAATTTTATGAAACAGCCAGGGACAGCATCAATGCAGCATCCTGTTCTACACAATGTCCCCCACAAAAAAAGAACGAGTAATGTTTTTTTCCCTTATTTTCACAAAGAAAGATATTTTCTCTGTTTAATAGAAATTTTAGCATCTTATTCAGGACATTTACCATTTTCCTATTATTACAAAAGCAACAATTTTTTGACAGACTGGCAGTGAGGTTCAGACTTGATGACCACAATGCCAATTTACACCAAAGCGGAATTCTACTCAGGAACCTTTCTTCGATGAAATGGTAAGAACTTTATCTATTACTATAAATCTCAGCTTCTCAAAAGCTCAGTTGAAAAATTAGCTGCTTCAAGTACTGATCTCCTAAAGAGTCTGACTTTGTTATGCTAATCCAAGAATAAGAATAATCAGAAAAGGAATTCATTAATGGCTACTTGAATCAACTGCTTTTTGTCTTAAACGTGAACACATCCCCGCAGTCAGAAATTACTTAACACAGTGCAATTGAAGTTCATTTATTTACTTACATATAGCAAGCGACTAAGCAGCTTGCAGTGCATGAAGTGAGGCTATGGAAAACTACATTACAGTGCTCCTGCTTCAGGGACCTCTCAGTCAGAATTTCAGTATATATGCCTATTTTGTTTCTTATTCAGCCAAAAACATTGAAACTCTCTGTCTCCTCAGTCCACAAACTAAAACTTGGTGACCAAGAAAAGATCGCTTGCCTTATTTAAGGTGGCTTAAGAGGAATTTTTAAAATAAATATTTACAAAACTCTAAAAATATCATCTTGTTTTGTTAAGGTTAAGTGTGTAAACACCTTACCTGTTACAAATATAGATCTTGTTATGCCATGAAAAAAAGAAGCAGATGGAGCTGTTGATAGCCTCAATGACAATAGTGCAACATGCATTTGCACAGGAACCAGTATTTCCCCTACAAGGAAAATTATTCATATTCCCCAATTTTTTTTTCACTTGCAACTTGGAATTAAAATTCTGACATGAGAAATTTTCCATAGAAGGGTCATATTTAAAAGACCCTCTATGTAAAAAAAACTTTACTTTGAATGAACTGACATGGATTTAAATGACCTGTGAGAGTATGTGTATGGTTGTATGTGCATGTATAAGGTTTCTTGTCCACTTTCGTGAGCCCAGACTCCCATCCTTTGTGGCAGTCTGCCAAACAGGCCAAGAACGTGAAGAAACTTGACTTTCTGGCACCATTCCATGTGAGATGCCGGGGAGCTGAGAGCTGGGAAAAGCGGGTGAGCTGGCAGGAAACCAAGCACATTTTCATCAAAAATTTCATTGGAATAGACATTTTCATGCAACGTGTTAGGTTTTGGTGAACCAGCATTAGCTGAGAGAAAAATGTTCCACTGGAAAGTTTCCAACTTGTCCTAGTGCTAAGATCTTGACACTTGGACCTCCTATTTTTCATTCAACTGAAAAATGGATTTCTATTTCCCAGTGTCATGCACAGAAATAGAATATAGTTTATTGTACTACTGATTTTCTAAAATTATTTGTCCTGGTATTGTAAAAAGAAGCTTTACTTTGCCATACTGCAGCGAGTGCTATTCTCTTATGCCTGCATGCTTTTTTGCAGTCCCCCTGCCCCTCAGTGTCTTTCATCTAAATGGATCACAACATGGAGCGTCAGCAGAACAGGGACTCCATGAGGAGAGAACTAGTTTGTACTCAGAGACAGATTTTATTATCCATCTCTGGAACAAGATCTCTGTCTTACTTTCTGTATTAGTTCGGTAGGGAAAACAGTACATCCCCACCTTGCAGTGTTATTAGAATTGATACGTAAGGATTGTAATAATGGACCTGTAACAGTTCTGAACAATGTAAAAAACATATTAACTTCAACTACTAAACTGCAGAAATCTCTTGAAAATAAAGTATTTAACATTATCTTGCGTAAAGATGTCACAAAGTTGTGGCACAAAACAACAGAGAGAAGAGAAGGCTATAGCACTGGATGAACAGTCAACCGAGTACTGAATGCACATGCAACACACCCCCACAGACTTCAAATATGTAATTTCACAGACTCTTTTAGACAAAAATGTACATGGAAGCTTAATTTAGCCCATGTATTCCAACACTCCTTTTAATTACTGTATTTGCTTAAATCTGCTGATTCCCTCCCCCCTTTATTATTCCTCCAAATCAGGAGCTGAAGGGTCTGGTGTGTCCATATGGTTTTCTGCAGGGTTTTCTTCCCAAATTATTCCCCTTTATCTGAAATATAACTTCAGCTAACAAAAGATACTGTCTCCTCTACAAACTTTTCTTCAGATACCTATGAATCCTACGGACACCAAACAATTATTCCAGCATGGGCTTTTTGCAAATCTATGATAACTTTGCCATTTCTCCAAGGTAGCAAGTTGAACGTGAGAAAGCCTCTGTGCATGAATTAATAGGTTACATGCCTGTAACCTAGCCTTAAGGAGCCAAAACACTCAGCTCTGCTTTCAGGCACATACAGAATTTTATCGGTTCGATCTCATGTTTGTGTGTGAATATTTCATTGATCCTACTTCAAGAATTCAGACTGTATTCAGCAGACAAGAGTAGTGTATCAGTACCAAAATACTAGATCACTTCAAAAAAGTCCAGTCGTGTTGAACAAGGGTTTTAAAACTAGGGAGGGCCAGACGAGGTGCAATGCTATATATATAAAGCTATTAAAGAAGCTTTGAGAGTCCAGGATGGTGCAGGTACTGCAGAAACTGGAAGTGACACCTGGATGCCACTTTAAGTAGTGAAAAGGATAGTTAATGTAGTGCTTACCAATGCTTAATAATCAGGACAAAAACATGTCTGGAGCTAGCAAAATTCCAGGCATGTTCCTGGATATTTCTCTGAAGTCCAACTAACAACCTACACAGAAAACAGCAGTTTACTTTGACCAGCTGGTCTTCATAAACTTTTGTATAACTAATTTTATGCTTCTACCATATTTTGGAAATGTCTGTTTGCACTCCACCTGTATTTAGGATAGTTTTATTATGCTGCATAAACAGTTTTAGTTACTTCATGAAGTAAAAGTGAGACAGGCATCTAACTTAGGAAACCAATCACAAATACTTATGGATGGAAGTAAGAAAGCCATTCTTAGTTCATTCTTAAGAACTACAACCAGCAAAACCAACTATATGAGCCCTAGGACAAACCACCAGTTGACTGTAAATTCATATTTTGTCTTAATTTTCTTTTTCCAAGTAGGCTTGCATCCAAATGTTTATGGGGGAAGTTAAGATCTTTTGCACTGTGTTTGGACAGAATCCTGGTGTTCAACTAGGCCACAAATTTTCCATTAAAATAACTGATGATAACCATACTACTTCAGATATTTTACAATCTGTCTTTGCAATAGCACTTTATAAGCCCATGTAATTTGGCAGGTACTTTTAGAATGAAGTTCTGACATTTTTCTATTCAGACCAAATTGTTCTACTGAAATCACAAGGTGGATACGTACATTAAGGTGCTTTAAAATCTGAATATTTTATTATAGTTAGAATTTAATGTTTAATGAAACTTATCATGTAAGATACAATAAAAGCTCATCTTATTCAAGCTGCATCTGTGAAATTTCTGAGCTTATTGGAAAACTTGAACCAAATTTAGCTTTGTCACTGATGGGATGCCACAAAACTGGACAGTTGCTGCATGCTTAGCTTTTGAACCTGCCTCTCAGAACTCTTACTCATATTATGCCCCATTCAGGAAGTGATCTCACTGGAAAAACTGAGCAAACAGTAGGACAGAAGTTCCAAACTCAAAAAGCTAAAGAATGTTCTTTTTCCCCCCTTCATCTTCTTTTAAATGAGTTTAGTGCTTGTGAAAAGAATTAGATTGACAACCCTAAAGATTGAGGGTTATTGTGTATGCACAAGAACACAGCCATTTTCAGTGCCCTGACTTCATGCTGATGTATATTCTCTCTTGAGCTGCAAGTTTAACTTACCATCTTGGGCATTAATAGGATTTCACTCAAAACAAGGACAGAGATAAAGCACAGATTCCTTAAGCTGAGGGTAAAAATCTATATAATCATATAGACAGTTTATTAATGTAGTAATTCATCACCTAAGTTTTTAAGTTCTCATAGCAGAAAAGAAACTGAACAACCCATTCTCAACTGAGCATTAATATATAATTCTCACTACTTGTACTGTAGCAGTATCCTTCAGTCACTAGCTCTCTCGATTTTGAGCAAGGGCACAAAATTTGAGCTAAAGCCAGCATTAAACACATCACTGTAGGACTGCTATCTTGCTTTTTGCTACTAGTAATGAAATAAGTATTAGTGGAGTAACAAAATATCGGCCAATCTTGTGATCTGTACAGCAGACTAAATCCCAATCCTAGACGTATACAGCAAGTATTAAGGAAGCCTGTGGACATTCCAGTAGCTTGGTGAGGCAGAGCTAATTCAGCTTCATGACTCCATTTTACTTCCTGGAAATTTCTTATCCTTTTTGGAAGAGTAACTCTTCTCATTTTCAAAAGTATGAAACTTCTCCATCTCCATTTCAAGTTGGTGTCAATATTTCTGGCTCTGCAGCTACTTTCCTCAGGTACAATGGACAAAATTGGCTCCAATAATGAAAATATTTCCCTCTCCACTGCTGGTCTCTAGAAATCTCAGTATACTTCTATTAATCATGGAAGTCTTCTAAATTTCAATTATAGTAATTGTTTTCTATTCTAAATACTTAATTCTGCTCCTTCCAACTATAAATTTCAAAAATACTCATCCTCACAAAAGAATCAGAATAACTGTTTGCAATTTTTTAAAGAGCAAGGGTGGCCACAGGAGATGCTGTGGCAGAACTGAAGAAAGAAAATCACTAAAAGGAGAACAAAAGAATGCAAACAAGTGGAACACCCAAAGAGGGCAGGACCAATTAATTTCGATTAATTTCCAACTAATTTTTCAATACAAGAAAATAGAATGTATTCCAAGCCTGCTGAAATTGATGGGAATCTATCAAAGAAAGTGTTTGCACAGAATTACCAAAGCACAAATCAGACCTGTGGATACATGTTGGTCAATATCTCAAAACACAGTTAAATTACTTCAGCTAGTGTTCCCTGCCTCTACCTGACAATAATGTGCATCTTAGACTTTTCCTGACAAAAGCTGACTTTGAATTTGTTGTCTCTGCTGTTAATTTCTGTTCTTTATGAAATATAGATTTAGAAAGTTATGCCACCCACTTTCAGAAAATCTGAATTTCTAAACAACAGCAAAGTTCAGTGATAACATCATGAGTGAAGCTGCTGTAGTGTATTTAATTATTCTCTTTACAAAGAGCAAGCCTCTTACATGATGTTTAAATTTATGTATAGATATAGACATACACATATATTCGGACTAATTTTACTGTATGATGCTTGATTTCTCTTCACTATACCTATTTTCTGTGCTATCACTGAGTGCATTTCCAATGTACATATTTGCTCTGACACCTGTGGATATCATTATCTCTGTTCTCTCATGCCCTTGAGTGAGATTGTCTCACTTCCATCTCTTCTGTTGCTATGAAAAAGTTAACAGTAGCTACAAAGCTGTCAATGAATTGGATTCCTTTTTCTCCTGTATGCAGTTAATCCTTTTATCTATATACCTGAGATAGTTTGTTCTATCATCCAAATCATATTCATATTTTACAGCAACGCTTGGTTAATTTTTGCATAAATTTATACCTGGCTCTTGTGTTCTTTTCACTTTGATTAAGCCAGATGAAGAACAAAATAAAACAAGTTGACTACATTTAATCCAACAATTATGACAAATTCCTCAAAAGTAAAAGTTTCAGAGAAGCAGGGCTTCTGTGGGTGCTCCCGTCATCAAGTACACACAGGTAATACTCCTTTCTGTATCTCATAAAGGCAAAAAGAACTCCTAAAATTGAACTTCACCCACTCCAATCAAAATGTCACTCAACTGCTGATTGAAATATCCTTCATTCGAATCAGAGTGAGTGCCTTTAATGGCTACCCAAATGGCTGTCAAATTAAATAAGAAACAAAATGCAAATAAATTAGCATTCCTAGCTACTGATACACTATAAATATTTATGAGGAAAAAAAGATGCTGTAATTTCAAATGATACCACAGGCCTATTTTGTACAAACAGTTAAAACAGTTATACATGCAATACTGTACTTTGCAATTTTTTTCCATTTCACATCACCATAATCACCTAATAAATATTTAAATGGACCCATTTGCTGTAACTATAAAAGAACCGTGTAAACTTGTTGTCATCTAGACACATAAGCCGCAGTGGAGTCAATGAATTTCAACAGTCACTTAATATTGCAAGCCACAAGCTACCTTAAACCTGCCAGCAACTGTCTGCCAGGAAGCTACTGTAGCACCACGGCTACCTCCTCCAACCCAGGACACGAGATTCATTATGAATGCTAGCATTGCTACTCTAATTAGGCCTGGGAGAGGTTTAACAACCATGCTACAGTCTTGCTGCTGACAAATATAAAAATAAAGCCTTGTTCAAATTAGCAATGTGAAGTGAGAAGGCCTAGAAGCAGCAACTGTCTGACCAGTAGTGAAACAGTTCTAATCTATAGTGAGGTTATTTTGCTTCATAAACTGCTAGTATGTTACCTGCAGGAGGTCTCCCTGTAAAATGAATTATAGTAAGCTATATGTGATAATTAACCGTGCATTAGCAAATATCTTGAAACAGGGGGGCTCTGTTTTCTCTGTATTTTGACTAATAAAAGCATGAATTTGTTCAACAAATGATCATTTAGGTTGTGGAATGCTAAGCATATTGGAAGAACACAGTAAGCAATAGAATATTGTAGGTGGACTAACAGTTTCCTTACAAAAACAGGCTGTTTAATAGGCTGGCTCCATACTACGTTATTCACAGTACTAAAAACCACAGTGTTGGGAAGACAAATACAATATACATTTAAAATAATATAAACCTTGTACTCCTATTTACTTTAAAAATGCCATGGATGTGACAATAAAAAAAATCCATAAGCAAACGTTTATTTCAGAAAGACAAAATCCCAAATGACTCTTTCCAGAATGTAAACAGATAGTGAGGCAATTGGTATGGTCATCTTCTCTAGAGAGGGAAAAAAAAGTAGCTGGGTTTAAAATAGTCTACATCATATGAATGTGAAGCAAGGCAAAAAAAAATCGTATTAATTTATTACGTATACTGCTTATCACAATAAAAATAAAGTGGTACTGTAATTTATTTTAGCTTAATTTACATCTTATGAAAACATACTTAACCATAATGCTTTATGGAACTGTGACTGTACCAGCCATATTCTTGGCCATGAATCAGGGGTCAGAGCCACTTCAGCATACACAGGTTGACAATCTGTACCTCTTTATTCATACTATATGGACTGGAGCTCAAGCTTCCAAACATCACAAGCTGCAACTCTTTTAACTATAAGTAATCTGTCAGCTTTAACCAGACTCCATGGAGTAATGACTAATTATAGGATTTGGCCTTATCATGGAAGATATGCAGCCCCACTGTTGCTGGGATGAACTGCAAGCAAAAAGAGGAATTAATGAACAATGATGTTTCAGTTCATAAATATCAGTATTCAGAAGTCTTTCAAAACTTTTAAAATCTTTAAAACATTAGAAGTATTGTCTAACTAAATTTAAGACAAAGCCAAGATCAGAATATACCTCTCAGTTGCATCTCTCCATTTCCTTCCACCCAGAAGAGCTCTCATCTTCACATCTTTCACTTTAGCACGCTGGGTTTGTTTTGGTTGAGGTAGGGGTTATCAGCAAGATACCCCCTGATTTCCCAGGGAAGTTATTGGTAAGATTCCAGAGTTATGAACATGTAGCAGACAGTCAGTCTTAGAGTAAAACAGGATACTCAGAAAGTTGGTACCTGGAGAAAACTGGAAAGGTGTGACTCTAGCATCCTGTGACACACAGTCAAGAGCAAGAATGCTTCTCAGTTTCTTGCAGCCTTCCTTTTGAGCACCCATTTGATTCAAACAAAGGATATTGGCTTGATATTGGCTTTCTAATATCTACAGAAATACTATTTTTTTGGCAGCTAGTAGATGCATATATATCATATACATGAAATATTTTCTTTTCTTATAGTTAAATTATTGTTGCCATGAAATTACAAAAGATGGGTCAACAACACATTATTTAGAAAGCATACAGAAAGAGAATAGGCATACTTCTTACAGAAAATGCTATATATGATTAAAAACTTACTACAAATGAATGACAAGCACGTTTCTTGAAGTTTCTTTTTTCCAAAAGGCTACACGTTATTTTTCCTACTTACACTACAGAAAGATAAGAAATTATACAAAACAACTTGCATTCTTGCAAGAAAGTACACAGCTTCTGTCTTAAAACCATAAGTGGTAATCAGCTGGAAAAAAGAGGATGAGTTTGAGATTCTGTTTTTCCCTAAATCTCCATCATAAACATGCTTGATTTATGACCAAGAGTAATTTAAGTGTATAATTTATTATTTCTTTATTGTTGTCCCTCTCAACAACATGATTGTTCTATACAAGTAAGGGCACCAGATCATTTTAGCCGTCAAAATTTGAGAGTGACCCCATGTATTCATACTATTGCAGTTAATAAAGTTTAAAAATCCAGTAATGCTTTTAAAATTTAATTTTCAAAACCAACACCAAACCCCTAAAAGTTGTTTTTATTATTGCACTAACCTTCAGTTTTCTAAAGCAAATGAGAACTTAGAAAGCAGTGTGCTCTATTTTCTCAGTTGTGTTATAGTTATAGACTTTCAGGCAGAGGGTAAGATTGCCCCCTTTTGGAATTTTTAAGTGTAACAGTCCAAGTAAACGCGCGCAAAGCATTCCTAATCGTTACTCAAGATATGCATCTCCTCAGGTATTATTTGTGCTTCATATTGTTGTGTTCTAGTGTTATTATGTATGTGGCTTCACATCCCTCATTGAAGCAATAGGCATGAAAGAATTCAATTGCTCTTGCCAGCAACCACAAAGGCACAAAATCTAAAGTCAAGGAAAGGTAAACACATGGAACCTTCCAAGGAATGCAGTAGTAAAGATAGAACATATGACTGCATTTGCCCCTTCTCTGCTCTGTAGGACAAACTTCAGAGACAGTAATCTGTAACTACAGTGTACTACAAAGTAGTATTCTCTGATAAAATTCACAGAGAGCTTAGTATTTAAAGTAAGAAATGAAACAACTGAAGTTCTGAAAACAATCGGGACAATTCTTCTGATTCCAGATTTAATAGCAAAACCACCCTTGGTATACTGATCTGGTGGCTGGGCTTTCTTTTAAATTTGTCAGCTTTAACACCTAAATGATGGTCTTTCATCAAGTGTACTAGTCCTTTAAAGACATGTTCATGACCACAATCAGAAAATGCACAGTAACCAGGAGTCTGGATGGAAATCTATTTTTTCATTACAATCTTATTTTTATTATTACAGTGCCATAATGCCAAATATATCAATAATTTGTTATCGAAAGCAATGCAATGTAGTCCTTTTAAGTGGTTAATAATTAGAATTATTTGCAAATAAAGCATCATTAGTCTGTTGCTTGACTAGTAACTTCTAATTTTAGAAAGCTAATCTTTTTATAATGTATAATTACATTATACAGCAAATTCTTATTTTTCTTTCAAAACTGAAAAATATTCTGAACTGTTTCAGTTCAGTTTGTTCCACATAACTTTGGCATTATGGCCCTAGATCAGTGTTTCTTACTTATCTTTGCATGGATGGAATCTTAGAGACCCATACTATATTTTATGTCCTGAAGCAGGGTGATATGAACTCCACCAGTCTTCAAGATACAGCACCTTTTCAGAAGGAAGTACAGGCACAGTCAAAGCTGTGAAACCAAGACTTGGCCTGAAAGCCACCAATCACTAAATCAGTGTATGCCTTTGGCAGCATTTTTACAGTAAGCTAATGCAGCTTCTGCTATTTTGAATGTAGGTGCACCCAGTAGATGCACCCACTGGTAACGATTCACAAGAAAACACTCTCAAGACCAATGATGCACAGCAAGAAATGGAGGTGCAGGTGGCACCTTACATTTTTCTGTTACTTATATATTTATTTGGAAAAAGGGAAATGGCTCTACCTCCGAACAGTGCTTTTCTCAAGTTATTTGTTCCCCACACTCAATCAGCAATAAAATAGAAATCAGAGAGTATTAGTGGGAGCTACATTGATGTATCTCATCATAGCTGAAACAAGACATCTGTTCAAGCAAACTAAGAAGAGCAGACAGTCAGTACACCACATCAGACACACAAGAAAACAGAATATTTAAGCTGTGCAATTCTGCTGAAGAACTCCTCACCTCAACTCTGTATGCAGTATTAAGTAATACCATGCCATTCATCTGTTTCAGCCCCAAACTCTAAGGAATGTAACATAGGGGTTTCCATCTTACTACAATCAAAATTATATCACCAAAGTCTTCCAATAATTTAAGTATAGTTGAGTCAACTAAACTGAGATTAGACAGTAATACTGGTTTATAGGAAACAGCATGCTTGAGTATCAGTACTGATCTTACACCCTGAGCACAATGCTATGGAGCAATGCTCATGTGGACGTTATAAAAATATCACTGTGCCAATTAACTTCAATGCAAGTGCATCAGAAATAGGCCACCTCACTCATATTTCTATTTCTAAAAATTAAAAAAGCTATCAGTAACATTTTTTTCCTGTGGTTAATATTGTAATATTCTTAATCTCTTAGGTATCAAACTTTAAATAGTGTGATGAAAGTGATCCTTATCACTTATATATGCCTTATCTTTGCTTCACAGTAACTAGATTATCACAATACTAAAGGTTAGGTATTGTAAATTTTTATGTTTTCATAAAAATGCTGAAGTCCTAACTTTACTGAGTAAAACTCAGAGTAAAAATCACCATTACATAAAAAGCCTCAAGTGTAACAACATGCATCGCAATGTAACTTTCCAGACTGTTTGCCCAAGTTGTTTAATGCCTTGTGTATTTCTGTTGAGGAAAAGTGAGAGCTTAAGTTGAATTATGTCCTTGCTGCTTTTAAAATACTTTAAACAGTTATTCAAACTGTAGCCAGTGTGTCATGCTTCCAATACAGAATATAAGAATCTATGTATTTAGTGTCACTGTAAGACTTTTACCTAGAGTTTTCCTTTCAGTGCCATGAAGTTAATCATAAGGAAGGAATGCACACTCTGATCATGTTAATTAGCTTACTAAATATGACTTCTAAAGAGATCACTTAATGTATCCTCAAGGATGCTGTAAAGCCATTTTATTAAGAGAAATGCTTCGTTTCCTTTACTGACACATTCATTGGTCTAAAGGCCGTCATTAAGCAATCTGTAGCTATCTTGATATCTATATATGGAAGAGGAATACCACAGCAAAACATACATTCTATATTTAATAACCACATTTTTTATTTTATAGTCACTGACATAATCTACAAGGATAAGGATAGGAGCAGGAGAAAATTCACTCATGTTTTCAGAAAATTTAAATATTTACTTTATAGGGCATACTTTTTTACATACAAAGGGCATGAACCACTGCTCTGGATCTCTCCACTTAATTCCATGCTTTTATTTTACCTCTTTACCATTAATGAAGGAAACTAAGGAGCACTGCCAACTGACACATAGTTTTGGTCATGATTTTAAAAGTGCTTAAAAAGAAGTGTTAGATGCAATAAACTTTTAAGCTGCTTCCTTAAGCTAAGAAAAAAAACCCTCATGCGTTTTACCATGGCTGAAAAAAATTTAGAATATGTTCTCATCTTTGCCATGTTTCGATATAGATTCTTCCCATTCTGTCACCAAGTCCCTTATTATGGACTAGGGCCTTAACATGGCCAAGATCTTAATTCAGTTAGTACACTGGAAGCTTGGGTGGGAGGTTGGCCAAATATCCTTACCTACTGCTGCCATCAGACCTTCCCTGCTAATTCTTCAATAGTATCTACACGAGAAACAGGTTCTACCTGCTTATAGGTAGGTTCTAATGAACTGTGCTCTTTGTTCACTTTCTGTGTTCTAAAGAAGGGTGGAAGGCATCATACTTGAAACAAACCCAGCATCACTGCTTAGCAATTGTCACAAGAGCAGTATTACTTGTAGGACAGGTAGAAATTCTGTTTGCTTATTTGTTTAGAAGGAAAAAACTCTCCATCATTAACAAATCTATTATGGAACCTGACTGAAGCATGTGACTGGGCTGATACAATGCAACAGAATCTGAGTATCCTTAACAGAGAATTATTTGAAAACATTTGAAAGACTCTTTGTGAGTGTAAGAGAGAATGGTTATTATGTGCTTCCATAATCACATATTTAATCCACAATTAGGATCTGTTGAGCAAATCTCAAAACAATTTATGATTTCTCTAAAGCAATTCCCACACTCCCCAATTGTTCTTCAGGCAAGTAAAAGGCCATGTAGCACAGAAACAGCTGTAGGCTGCGGAATGTTTTCATCTGACTTACTGGTGAGTTTCCACTGTGCTATTTTCAAAGCTGAAGAGAGAGGATACATTACTGGGCTCACAAATATATCCAAATGCTGAAGATTGGTTATAAGAGATACAATAAAAGGACTGAAAGCTGTGTCTTCAATACAAAGCTTTCTTATGTCTATTAAACATCAACTCAGCTAGCTTGTCTGTAAATACAGTTCCCTACATTTTTTCTAATACCACTTAAAAGAGGTCTAACAGTGTTTGTAACAAGTCATATAATCAGCTAAGCCATTTCATCAGTAAATTTGGGTTGCAAAGCAGAAATTCTATATAAGTGGGAGGGGAACATAGCAGAATGCATGTATCATGATTATTAAGTACTCTGCACAGAAATGTCTGTTCTAAGGGATATATTTTCTGCTGGTGTAAGAAGTGCTTGGAAGTAATAATTTATACTAATAAGTGGTAACTGAGTACTAGGCCCAGTACATGGCAACGCATTTGACATGTACCAAGTTTCTTCACATGCTTAGGGAATGCATCAGTTTAAAGCAGGAAGAAGGCTGTTCTCTGGTGTTAACCACTAGCAAATGAATTTCCCTTGATTCCTATATAACTTTAAGGCAAAGCCCTTGGAGCAACACTTTTCTTTGTATCATCCTAAAAACATAGAACCATAGACACATGACGAAGTGTATTTGTAGGTTGAAACAGGGGAATATACTGTATCCACTCAGTGTGAATTCACTTTACAACAGACACTGAAGTCCAAACTGAATTTTTGTCAATAAAGATTCTTATCTTTTGCCTTCCCTTTGAGAACTGCATTCAGGTGTTAGTAAGAGGACTACTTCCATCCCAGTCAGTACATTCTTTCAGCCTCCATTCACGTTTGGTGTGACTAGGAGTCAAACTTGTCAGCTGCATTCTCCTGGTCAGCATCTATCCAGGTTTCAGCCTGTTATCCCCAATTCATTCTTTTGTACAATTCAGAAGACTTGCACTACAACATAACAGGAGTTCTGACACTTCTTGAAAAGCCAATCCCTTAGCTGGAAATTAATTTCCTGGATTTAGAACTGCACTAATAGGGAGTATTTATATTTGGTTCAATGGACAAAATTTAAATGAGAATTAGAGGTCCAATGTGATATTCCTATTACAGGGTTTTGTTTTTAAAATAGCTTTTAAACAGAGCTAAGTTTAGTCTCAAAACATTGTTTTTAAACAGAAGTCAAACACTTCTGCTTAATTTTTTTTAATAACTATAGAGCAGTTCAGCACTAATTCACAAATGCTTTCCAGTTGATAAAATGTTATTCACCTAAAAAAAAAAGAATAATATGTAGCTCTAGCTATTTCAAAAAGAATGAATTTACGATCAGTATTTTCTGGTTGCCCTTTTCCTCTTCTCATCCTTGGCCTGCCAGACATGAAAACAGTGCTGGCTAGTACCGAGCCACCCAAGCATTGGCTGCTGAAACAGTCAGAAGCACAAGAATGTTCCACCAAGTTTAGTGAAAGTGTAGTCATTTATGCCAGAAGTGTACACAAACATATTTAGAAATATGATTATCCTGGGAATTGAAATGACCTCACTGACACTTAATACTTCATATAATAAATAGGTTCATATTTTTATTAAAAAGTGATGAAATTTTAATCTTTTCAAAGAGATGGAAACCTAAGTCTCCCTGTTTCTTAGAGAGAGCCACCATATTCCAAATGTATAATTTTTAATATTAAAATTGAGAAATTAATTAGACATGAGATTTCAAACTAGTTGATCTTCCAAATAAAAATATTCCACAAAGGTTTTTTGGTGCAGACACCTAATCTGATATTTTCTTTGTTTTCATAGAAGATCTGGATTTTTCCCTGAATTATCTGATTGCTTCAGATTTCCATAAACCTTAAAGAAAAATAATGAATAAAAAATAAAATAATGAGAAAAGTCTAAATGAAAAAGTTTCCTGATTTTGATAGTTTCAGTTCAATCTGTAACAAATCAAGCTTTAAAGACTCTGAAGTGTTTCTACAAGGTAAATTCAGCTGCACACAGAGTGTAGAACTGGAAGTAAACACATACACACACCTCCAGAAGTACTTTCCTTCCCTAATAGTAGAGGCACAGAAACAGCATTGACAAACATGGGAAATAGTAAAGAAAGGGGAAAGAATGGTTTTAAATTTTGGATACAGCTTAGCTAATCCACTCAATTGTGAATTTAACCCTATCTGACCATCATTACCAATATTTTCTTTTTTGATAAATAGAGAGTCCTAAAGAACACTTTTGCAATGATAGCTATTTAACACTAGAATATACAATCATAACATTAGTAATTTCCAATTCCTTCACCTAAGAGTGTAATGAATTTTCTACATCAATCACTATTGAGTTTATGATTAACACAAAATTAACACAGTTGTTTTAAAAAGCTTCTTATATGTAGTCCACAGCTTCACTGAGTACATTGATTTGTTCTACAGGTACACACTGAAGACAGTTTGGAGTTCAACATGACTTGCCAATGGACTAAACTCTGCAAAATACCTTAAATATAGTTGACAGATAAAGAGTAATACCATTTTATATGGCTTTTCCAGCCATAACTAATGTTTTGATGAAACCACTATTTATGGGGAAATTTGTTTTCATTAAAACAAAAATTTATCTTTTGGGGGGAAGACCAAGTTTATCCTAAAACCAGAACAGCAGCTGTAGCTTGCAGATTTAATAGTAACAATACTGAAACTTATTTGATTTTAGGGTATTTCTAGTCAGCTCTAATGATAAGGACAATTCCCTGTCATCATTCAATTTGGCCAAATAAGGAGTCCTCTATTTATTCTAAAAATGAAGAAAATACTTGTAAAAACCTGGATTTTAATGTCTAATAACATCATCCACCAACTCTACACTAGGGAAGCTCTATGAACAATAAAGGCAAGCGGTGCAATAGAGGGCCTGTTGAGATTAGCAGTAAAATTTTAACCCCAATCAGCAAAATTTCAGTAAAGACGCCGTGTAATTGGACATGCCGTCACATTGAAAACAAAGGAAATGGGTATTAATTCCTCAGTGAACTACTGGCTACCCTTCTGTCATAGCATGCACTGCGCTCAATACAAAGTTTTAGGTAAGTTCTTTGGAGACTTTATCATGAGCTTAAAACTGTTAAGCTATGTTTAAAAAAAGAAACTAGTACCACTTCATTGAGTATGTGGAAAAAGTACAGACAAGAACGTCATGCTACTTCCAAGACAGTCAATTAAATTGTAACATGCATGTGCAGGCCAAGTTTCTTCCATCAGAAGGAGCAGTCTCCATGAGACTATTTAGTTACATTAATCACTATTTATCTAAAGCCTCTGACAGATACAGTTAAATCAAATTCTTCCAGAGAAGATACACTCATGCTAAGTTATACCACTGTTTTTCACTTCAAAAGGCATCATAACCAGTTTATGAAACACGCAAAAAGTCTAGCCTGGTGCAGTGCCACAGTTCCTCATAAATGTCCCAAAAATTAGATGTGCTGTTGCTATACCAGGCACATGAGCTTTGAATTAATTGCCAATGAGTATTGCTTGGAAAACATACTGAGAAATAATTGCAGGTTAATACCAGGTTTCAGAAAATCCAAATGATCCTTTTTTATTCCATTTGTCATGGCAGTCTGTGTCTGGTAGCACAATGCAGAGTTTCTCAGTCTTCCATTGGCTGAAGTTGATTTATTCCATTCAAAACTGGTCCCATAAAGTTTTTGGTAATGCCAAAATTTACTTAGTCTTTGGTTATCAGAAACAAACAGACACACACCTTTTTGCTGAGAATCAAAGGAAACAAGAACTTTTCATGTAAACCATCTTGTCTCAGACTGTCATAAAACTCTACGTATACTCTTTCCAGGTTGCCAATTTTTAGTATTGGGTTTGCTCATGTGTAAATGCAAGTAAGCTATTGCTATTAACACCCTCCCATAAACTGACTCTTGAAGAAAAGAGTAGAAATGTAAACAGTTCCATAAACAGAAATTATAAGCACCCAGTCTTAAATACCATGATTACTATAAGTATGTCCCATTAAAAGGTACCAACCACACAATCAAACTATCAGTATATACTTGGATTAAAATATCAGCATACACTTGGAAGGCAAAACAAAACTGCTTTCTCCCCTATAAATATTTGAAATTCCATTCTTCATATAAAATATTCCACATATTTAGAGAACAGGAAAGAAATAATCTGCTTATGCATCTCATTAAAGGAAAAGCAATTTTCATTCATCTTCATCTTCAAAGATGAAAAATTGTGGCCAGAAATGCATATAGTAATCTGCTCATCAGATAAGTGAACTATGTAAGAAACTATTTGAAAATACTTACATACAGTGGCTCCAGTTTGCTTTCCCCCCTCAGCAGATTGCTCGTCTTTTTTACTTCTGCTGTTATTCAAGCCTCAGCTGAGACAAACCATCTTTGACAGGGATGCATTTCCTCAGAGCTGCTTTGTCTGTCTGCAATTCCCTAGATGAACACTGTTCCAATAATTTATATCACCATCAGAGTTCTGTTGCTCCCCTAACACAGGCAGCGTGTCTGCTCTGTCATCTCGCACTTACTGAGCTTCTGCAGGAAAGAAACAACAGATGAGAAACTGACAACTGATAGTATCCAACTACTCAAGGAAAAGCAACCTGAGGCCACAAAGTAACACATTAGACTGTAATGTTATACTATAGTGTGTCATCTGTCCTCCGGTGGCATTTTGAACCCCCAGAAAAACTATAAAATACTGCTAATAAGCTTGTGAGTGTACAATAACATTGGAAAAGGATTTTTAAACAATCAGTATCATGAATATCAAGGCATTCAAAAGGTAGATGGTCCTTTAAAATGATATTATGTCTTAATAAAATGAAAAATTCTCAATTTCTCCTTACCAAGAGAAAAGCAAAGGCTGAAATAATCCTAACAGATATTAAGTTCCACTTCAATAAGTTAAACTACATTACTGATGTTAGCACCATAGTGCTGACAATTATGTTACATGGGGATCACAAGTAGTGTAACTGTTTAAATAATAAATCTTCTGTTTAGAAGAAATCACAGGAAATAATTTTGATATTCTGATGAAGGGCCATCTTTTTAATACAGCTTCGTAAATTTATTCTAGTGTGTGAGACCTTAATTACAATAAATTCTGGGGTGAAACAAGTGAACAGATTAACTGTAACATGAATCTTCAAGGCAAGCTCTCCATCAAAAAGAAATGTCTCCACAAGATTTAGTTATATGAATCAATAATAATTCCCACAAGCCTACTAATTTATACAGTGGTCAATTTCATTCTATGTAAAGGAGTTCATAGAAATTTTATCAGATAGCTAAGGTTAAGAAAGTGTTTGATTTGGATGGAGAGTTCAGATAAGAATTTGAATCTCCATTAGAAAATAAACAATGCACTAACATCTATTAATAACCACAAAAACTGCTGGAAGAGGCAGTTCTATTAGTACTTTTTTAGAGTTCAGTAAAAGTCATTTATATAGAGAGGACTAAACATTTTTAACACTTACTTTACAGCCTCCTCTGGGATGGTATATATTGCTGCCAACTCAGCACCACTTCCTGACACTTTAAGTGAAAAAAGAAAGAAATGTTAAACACAGTGGCAGAAGAAAAGTTTAAGTGCCTTGATTCATTTTTCCAAATTGGAATCTGTTTGCAATACTTGAGATAACACAGCTTTTATAAGAGGGCATTACCTTTTTTAATTGCAATCAATGAGTTGGGATTTCTGCCCCCCACTCTTCTTGCAGAATACACAGTATCAGAATCTTGACATTTGAAGCATTTCTATCATAGGGAATAAATAAGCACTTAAAGACAGAAAGTACCTAAGGATATAAATCCAACGGTGTCATTAAATTCTTAAGAAAAGATTCCTACCTAATAGTCCCCAAATATAGTGCTCAGATCCCAGAAGTCCTTAAGGACATAAAGCAAAGATATTATGGAGCCAGACTAGAACTACTTATTACCATGACCTCATTCACATGGCAGTGTTGGAGAGCAAGGAGACAAAATAATTATGGTTACAAGGCTATAAGCATGACCTTCTATGGACAAGCCTAGCCAGTTAGGTGCTATTCTCACCCCCAGGTAGATAGTAAGTTGGAGGAAAAGGGAGGAGAGGGGAATCTGGTAGAAATTTCATTGTACCCCATTGCCTGAATGAAAGATCTTCTAGTGCACTCTAAAGAGAAACTATTTTGCTATAAATTTTTGTTTCGTGCAGAGAACTGATAGAAGACAAACCATTTCACAACTTATGTAAAGAAAATCCTCCCACAGTCAAGCTATTTACAACAATTAATAGAACAGATCTTAACGTGCTAGAGATGCAGCACATACAGCTGGAGGAAGCTGTGGAACATAATACATCTTCTATTTCATGTGGAAAGCAAAAAGCAAAGACGAGACTGAAGTATTTACTACCTGGAGACCCTTTCAGATTGGAGAATGAAGCAAGGTTTTGAGGCACACACCAAATTGTGCTCAAGGCCCAGAGTAAAGGTCTTGGTCACTAGATCTCATAGGAATTAGAGCAGAAAGTGTAATAAATAAAGCCTTGAGATCCCCAGCTGAAGTATTTTCCAACAACATACTATTTTGTCAGAAAATTCCCAAACTGTTCCCATTACCAAGGGCAAGCCATATGATGTCATCATATGGGGAGAGGGTCAATAAATATTTTCACACATAGACAGAATGAAATTATTCATTTAGAAGTTCACAAGGGTCTTGAGACCTTCAGTCAAAGAAGTTTAAAAATACTGTAAGATTCGTTTTAGCAACACTTTCATAAATGTCAGGTCTAACTTTCAGGAGTGATTCAAGGTCAGTCAGATTAGGCTTCTAAATCACTTAGGTGCATCTGAAATATTTACTTGAGATGAAGCCAATTTAAGGGAAGAATCTATAACCAAGCTTTTCTTAAGCAAGCACTGAGTAATGTAACTAGGCTAGAAAATAACTAACAGAGATGTGAATATGATTTGCTGAAAAACTAGAAGGGACAGTTATGGCAGGATTTCCTACAACTTTAGGCAATCCTCAGAAGCGAAGGAATGATACTATTTTTAAAGCAGCTGCTGTTTATAATGTTCCCCTTCAAATCTCCACTTCTAAATTTCAGCCCATACTGCAGCAGGGACCCTCTGCTGACACAAGAAAATACTTGAGTCAGTATTTTCCTTCCCAGTCTTTCAGCTGACCTAAGCAGCTCCTAATACTTCCCAGGCTAACATGACTCAGCACTACAGTTAGATAACATTTTTTTCATTCCTTCCTAAAGTTCAAGCAACACACAAACAGTCTTTCACTCCTTTCACGCTCAAACCTCAGCAGACCTCTTGCAGCAACCTGGCTCTCTGAAGCACCAACAATTCAGCTTACTAAGGAAGGCTCAGACAAGAATGAGTCACACTGACATCCAAAGAAAGCAATCACCTCCTGCTGCATATATCATGATATAGGAAGTTTCTGACAGAAATTCTTCATTTCAGGCTCCCATGCCTTTGTCATCCAACTGTATTCCTAACTAAAGTTGAGTTTTCCCTTTTCAGACCCTTCTTGCAAGCCTACCAGCTGCAGCAGGCAACCCAGAACTTCTTTACTGGGTCCCAAACCAGATTTGTCTGCTGTTTTCATTAACTCTGAAAGCATAATTTCTCAGGGCTCATTCAAAACCTAATTTTCTAAAAATATTAGCAAAATTGTTATCAGAATTAGGGAGACACTAAGATATTTCTAAGATTTACTAAGACTACTGAGATAAAACCAAAATGGACATTCTCCGAGTTGTTGCACATGTCCAAATGAAGACAGAAGGTTCTGCCAGAGTTTTGGTAGGTCTCAGATACTCTGGACCTGATGAACACCCACAGAGATTCTTTCACAGCTTCAAAGGGGAATTAGTGAAATGCATCTGTATATGGAGCACTTTTATACCACCAATTCCAACAGTCTCCTGTAAACCTACTAATTCGTGCAAAGGTGAATGTCATCCACTGAATACCAGCAGCACCACCTTATTCAGGAGTGTATTACCAACATTATGAAATCCTAAATCACTCCAACTGGGATATTTTCCCTGTCAATAATAGCAATACAGGCTTTTGTTTGGAATATCTAATCTTTCTGCTTCATGAGCAGCATCATTCTACTTCAGAGATGGGGAAATGAAGTCATAAGAAAGGTACTGGCTAAGTAAAAGTACCCAGTAGCTCAACAGCTTAAGGCAGAATTCAAACCTAAATATTTGAAGTTACCACCCAGTTCCTTACTAACCGGCCTGTCCAGACACCTAACAGTGTTCCACATCCCAGTGTCAGTTACAACTTCATCTTCAGCAGACGAGTTCAAACCTCCAGCAGCCAATAGCTGTGTGTACCTTCTGCATGCACTCTTACTGACTCTGAATTATTAACTCTGCTGGAGCATCTGATCAGTGCTAGCTATTTTTGGCTGGTATTCACAGCTCCAATTGAGTAGACTCTGGCGAGTACACCTGGCAACACTGGCTCAGAACAAGGCTGACACAGACACACAACACAAACAGGAAGAAATAGAGAGAGCGCCTGGGTGTTATTGATATAAGATTGTATTTTTACTAGGCTAATAAATACAGTGTCTGCTCATTCCTGTAGGTGTGTGGAAATCTCATTTCACAATGTCACATTCCTGAAGAGCACAGTTGGCATAATCCAGATAATGTACTTTAAATACAACATGTATTACCTTGTCATTTTATAAATTAGACTGCAGCAGACTTAAGAAATAAGTAGGGGAAAGGTAATCCTGTGGAAAACTGCTATCTTCACTTTTGATGCTGGTTTAGCCACCACCATTCCTATCAAGCCAGACTAATTCCTTTGTTTTTGTGGACTCTTAAGGAATAACATTACTATGAGTTTGGAAAAAATAACAACATTGACTGTGCTGACTTTTGATCAATCACCACCTAGCCAGGAACGTCAGACCTATTAAGTGTCCCTTCTTTGCCAAAAATTAATGAGCCAAAAATAAGTACCAGAGGTTGGAACCAGCTCTGTCTCAGCTATATTCAATGCCACGGTCACACTGAAGGATGAGGAAAGGGAAAAAAAGAGTGAAAGAAGAAAGCAAAGATTAGTAATAATTGCAGCCCTTTTTTTTGCTTCATTATTAAGTATGAGCAACTTCTAGAACCATATGAAACTTGTGGTGGCCAAAGTGAAGATAGGTCAATTTAGATTTTATCAAAAAGGTTTCAAACAGATTCAAAATTAGGATAGAACAATAAATAGCTCTTCTTGCGCAGCATTTCATATACACATAGAGATGAACAGAAAAAGAGTCAGGAAAAGGAATCAGCTTTGTATCAAAGAGACTTCCAAAAACCAGCTTCTGAAACAGCACAAATTAACTCTTAGTTTCCCTTTGAGTCTTTCATTTTGTAGATTCTAGTGAATTTTCATGAGACTGCTGTTACTCAGGAGCCTTCCCCAACTTAAGCTGTGCAGTGCAATACTGCTCCAAAAGTCCTAGCTTCAGATCAAACGCCTGCTTGCTTTCTTGCTTTAAATTTAGTATCACCTCAATCACATTAAAACATGTATCTCTGTTATCTTACTCACTACCATCAACTGTTTTAAGGATCATAAACCTAAGTGCAGGATACTGGATTTTCACCTCCTGAGATGCAGCTAGGTCAAATTCATGAGACGGAGATTAGACATAGACTTAGTTTCATTGTTTAATGGACTGAGTGTATAGATAGAAATTTATACTTCAATCTAAGAAGCTCACCTGTTACAATGACTCTAAACTGAACATTTTGCATCTTGGAGCCAGACCCTGTCGCAAACTCTTTGATAAACTACTTTATGCTGAAAAAATATTAACCAGGCTTTTTCTTCCTGGGGTTGTTTTTTTTTTTTGGATTAAGTTTAAAACAAACATTCTAATGTCTAAAAATACCACCAAGAATTTTTAAAGTTATCCAAAGCAGCATGCTTTGTTAATTGTCCAGATCTTATCAAATTTCAGTAGGAACATATAAGGGTTTTTTTATTCAGTACTATTGCAGCCTCTTTTCTTTGTAATTTCCCAAGATCTTTTGGCAACAATAAACTTATTTGTTTTCCTTTTATAAAATGGTCAGAAGTGCTCTCAAGACATTAAAAGGAACCATGCTGTTTGAAGTAACACTGTCATTATCCTGTCAATGTGCCCCGGTAACCCTGAGGTTATGGTAGCAGCAAAAGAACTTTAGTACAAGCAATGACAGCAGGTCCCACAACTTTCAAATGTGCCATATTAGAACAAAGTTGCAAGAGGAAATGGCATCCATTAGGATTATATTCTTGAATCATTTGAAGGTCAATACTTACAGGATAAATAAAAGGTCAAAAAAGACTGCAGGTTTGCATTTCTCAGGCAAAAGGCTCAGACTGTGATCCCAGCCAGAATGGCATAGGGTTCAATCAAAGGCTCAAAACACAAATTTGCAAAAGCCAAAAAATAATTTTGATGTTTTGCTTAGGAAGAAATTAAATCTGAAAAATTTCAGAATGCCAATTTTGTACCCACTTTCCACATGAAGTGTCTTGCCTTTTTCTACTTGAAACTACCTTTAGATTTCCACATTCCTTTATAAATCAGAAACTTAACAAATCTCAAAACGTGTTCTAGTGTGTTTTCTTTCAGTCTTGAAATTAGGAGATGGATTGGCTCGCCACTCTTTCAAGCCACAGCTACTTCTTTCACAAACTGTGTGAAATAACATTTTTATTATTACAGTATTGCAATAATATTTCTATTTTAATATTATTATGTGGTGTACAAGTACATACAGGCAATGCTACATTTATTTCAAGCCTCTGAACACTCACGTCCTAGCTGCAGTGTAAGCCAAGGCTATGGGATTCAAGGCCATGAGCGCCAAAGAGCCACCACACCCCAGGCCACAGGACCAGAGAGTTAAATTGGAATTGCCACTTCTAGTATAAAACCTTTGCCTCTCTTTCATGTTACCTTATACAGTTGTTTCAGAGAGTTATTGAAATAAATATTTACACAATCAAAATAGACACATGCACAAAAATACTCCTGTATGGAAGGCTGCTTAGATGGTTTTCTGACCACATACATTTTAGGCTCATTATCTCTTTGACTACAGCACTAGCATTACCTGAAACAAAATTTTTAAATGTGGCCATCAAGTGGCTGAAGTTCAGAACTGCATCTTAAAATGTAAGCCGTGGTCTTGTGTGAGCTGAATGATTGTCTGCTGCAGTCTCAAGAATCTCACCTCTCCTTCCCTCACAGCTCAGCCTCCAGCCAAAGCCAAACCTTTCCACCAACATCCACAACCCGAAAGGCCAAATCTGCATTTGATTTCATCAGACTATTGCCCTCCAGCCCCAGGGATTATGGTGCTGTGGGAAAAGAGTATAGTAAAGAACGTCTGAAATCTGGCTTTACCACTATTAACTCTTCAAAGGACACACTGCTGCTCCCAAGAAATCTCTTGGGCTTCTGAGGCCCTGCTAATATCTAGGAGAGCACACTTGCTGCATTTCATGGGCTTATAATTTCATCCCTGGTTTCTGAGACTTTTCACTTTCAGAATGCCACTTTATTGCTGAGATAACATCCCCTTTCGCCAGCTGCACAGAACATCCCCTGAAACAGGCCTGACTGTACCTCTGCTCTGTCCTGACACCCAGACGAGACACCGTACTAATCTTCTCAGAAACTCACTGGGACAGTGACCTTCCAGAAGTGTTTCCTCTGCCTGCACTCCAGCACATCCTCTGTTAAATGGCTGAGAAGTTGGGACAAGGACTGGCTGTTTCCCTGGTCCTGCCTGTGAGGCGTGCTGCCCTGAGAGGACCTGGGCGGGCTGCGCTGAGGAAGCCTCTGGAAGCGGGGGCGGGAGGAAGGCAGTTCACAGGAGGCAAAGTGGGGTGCCTCAGAGTGAATGTGGCTCCAGGGCAGGGCTGGAGAGGAGAGCAGCCTTCCCTCAGACGACAGGAGAGAAGCTTTCCCTCAGGTGACAGAAGAGGATATTTCTGTCAGGTAACAGGAGAGGAGTTTTCTCTCAGGTGACAGGAGAGCAGCTTTCCCTCAGGTGACAAGAGACAAGCTTTCCTTCAGGTAACAGGAGTTTTCCCTTAGGTGACAAGAGACAAGCTTTCCTTCAGGTGACAGTTTTCCCTCAGGTGACAGTTTTCCCTCAGGTGACAGGAGAGGAGCCTTCCCTCAGTGAAAAGCCTGAGCGCCACAGGGTAGGCAGCACCTCAGTGTTGTGCTGAGGGTGAGCTGGGAGGAAAAAAACCACTCTTCATGCTGGAAGATTTGTTTGTAAACTCCCTTTCATCCACTTCAGCCTTTGCACTTGACAGCAGTGCCATTTTGCTTGCTGTCTCACTGATCTGGTAGTCCTTGCTTAGAAAATTCCAGAGGGCTTTAATAGTAATGGGCTGGTCTAGTCACAGGTCTGGGTTTCCTTTTGGGGCCTGGGTGATATTTTACTTCCATGTTGCTGTTGATTTAGCTGTAATTTTTTTTCCCGCCCCTGTTCAGAACAAAACTTCCGCTCACAGAGGGAAGAATCAATCAGGAAGGGACAGAGGAGGGGGGTTATTCATGTGATATTCTGTATGTATTAGCAGATTAAGAGAAGGGACCCTTTGCTGCTTTGACAGGTATTGTCTTTTGGTTTTTAAGTTTTTTGCTTGATTTGGAGATGAGCAAACTCTACGCTTTTTTCTGAGTTTTCTGTGGCTTGAAAAGTGTTAAGGAAGAAGCTGCATGCACAGTGTATCCTCATCTTGGACATAGTTTTTTTCCATGTGGCAAATTAAGTGATTTAGCATAAACAGCTAAAGAGGGGGAGGAAGAGGCTGCAATGTGAGACATGCAGTCGTTGTCAAAGATTTCCTTTGCTGAACTGTTACTTTGCAGATTTAGCTGACAACATTACATGGAAAATGTCGGGGAGAAAGAAAATTATCCTGTTCAGTTTCTGCCATTGCTGTTATCTTGATTCCCTGAGCCTTTATGGCGGCAAATTCTAGTCCAGACAAGAAGAGCCAGGAGGCTACTGCACTACAGGCAGTGAAACTGAGGAAGAGATTTTCAGTGAATTTACTAAATACTGTAATCAGTGGTAGTTTATAGCTCAGGTATCAGCCTCTGGTTCCCTGCCTAATGTTGTTTTGCTTTCACCACTCTTACTTTCTTATAAACACATCTACATCCAGATAAAAGCTTCTTTGTATTTTTTATTTATTTGGAGGTTTCTACATGTGATGGAAAAGCTTCAAGTGGTAGATGCACAACCAGCTTTGGATCTAGGCAAATTTTGTACTTACCAAAACAAATTTAAGCCAAATTTAGAAGTAGCGCCATATGACATGCTCTTAGGGAGTGAGAGGCTGGCTGTAGGCCCAGATCTGACAAAGATCTTTTGCACATTTTTATCTTTATACTCTGTGAATAGTCCCACTGATCATTCTGTCAACCTGAAGTACTAAAACATCATCAGGCTGGCCTTTAAGATTTAAAATATGTGATCTTTAAACCAAAGATCTTTTAAAAAAAAGGTATTTTCTAATTTGCTTTCTGTTTACTGAGCCTTAAGGAAACATCTGTGTCATGTTTTCCAGTCTTTTTCTGTCCAATGACAGAAACTTTTTTTCCCCCAAATGAATCTGGAGGTTCTCATGCAGACTTAATGACTTGCAGAAATGGGATTTTAGGCAGATGTCATATACTGTAAGATTCTTAGTAAGAACGGAGACAGCTGGCAGCATAGCCAACACCGCACTGACTCATTGAAGCCCTTGCTTAAAGCTTGCAGAATCAGTGCCTTGGATCATAACTTCTCTGGGACAAGAGTCATAATTGTACTGCAGCTAAGTGATGCAAATGCAGTTATGTGTAAGTGTGTACAGCTTCACTCTTCTGATGATTGCTTTACGTATCTGCTCCAGTCTTCTCATTGTGCCAGTTTCAGTCCCTCATGCAGCTGCTCCAATGAAAGTACCAGTGAATTAAAGATAATTACAGGCCAATGACTGATGCTATTATCCTGTGGAAATCACAGGGGGAGTAAGATGGCAAAGAGTCTGATTTACCTTTAGGGCAGGTGTCTTTTGGAGAAAGCAGCAGCAAGGGAAAAAGCTCTGAAAAATACTATGGAATTTCTCCAGATAACAACCAGAAAATTAAATGTTGTGTAAATGAGGACAACAAAATTAGTGTGTAGCTGGAAACAACAGAGATACAAGCATTCAGAGGGTATTATTGATGTATTTTAATTAAAAATTAAAGCAGCTTAGGGGCTGACCTAAAGTGTTGGCAGTGAAATCAAGCCAAATCCAAGAATGTTTTACATAAAGCACTTACCAGCCCCAGCTGAGATCAGCCAATACTGCTACAAGGTACTACAAAGAGTGTATTTACACAGCCTCTGTCCGAAACATCTCGCTGTTTTAGTGTAACAGACAGAGGGTGAGTTTTACACATGGAGAAATACGGCATAGAAATTGTGTTTTTTCCTCTGTGAAACAAAAAATATTTATGAGAGGAGCTGAATACAGATCTCAAGTCTGAAGGGAATACTATACCTACAAGAGCATTCTTTCTCTTCAGTTTTTTGGCAATCCACATTGTTACTTTTATTGTGTAATGGAAATAATTTTATTATAATTTAACTAAAGAGGTCAGTTGAGTACATATTTACCCTATATTTTTATCACAGTTTGTCTCTGTTCACATTTGTTTATGTCTACGTGTCCACTGTAATCATTGTAGATGCCCATGGAGAAGGATGAGGTTTGATTACTACAGGGCTAAACAATGCTGTTGCTGCCTAGGTTGGTGCATGTTTGAACACAGCGAGTTGCGTGCAGTTTGCTGCATATATTAAAATTCCTGGCTGGACCATTACAATCTGTTTTCATAACAAGCAAGTGGACAAAGGGAAATGAAAGCAGCTTTGCTGGACCTGCAAGGCACAGATAAACAGTAAAGCAGAACTCAGCCAAAAAATCCCCGTTTCTATGGGCAGGGCTAGCAGATAAAGTTAATGAACTGTCAAAACATACTGTGGCAGTATCTATGTGTTTTAAGACTGCAGAAAATATATTTTCCCTTGCAAGATACTATCTTTAGCCACTCTCCCTTTAAGCTTAATTATTTACAGATTCTAATTACTGATTTCCCCACACTGATCCTTCTTTAAATACATCCTTCTTTTTAAGGGAGACTGTGGGCAAAAGTGTTGCAGCATCTTTAGGTGTTCTGTGTTGGTACAGCCCAAGCATTGCTTAGGACTGGGAAGGCCTGAATATAGAAGTGATTCTGCACACTTTTCCTTCAAAAGGTCCTGATTTGTTAAAACTTTCACAGGAAAAAGTAACTTTCCCCAGGATTCCTTGGGAAGGTTTCATGTGTCTAAACTACTCTGGAAAAAACTTACAGAATGAAAAATATCTGTGGGCTGCAAGGCTTGTTCCAAAGCTCATCAAACTCAAAAACTTCCTTTGAATTTAAGAACACTATATTGGATTATTGAAGTCATGATAAATGACCTAGAATTGTTTGGGAAAGGCACTTACTGTGTTAGGCAAGTGGCATAGGACCCAAAATTCTAAAAATTTGACCCAGTAGATTTTTGGCTTCATCAGATGACTTGTGAAGAGTGGGACCCATACTAGGTTCTTTACAACCACTGGAAAGCATGTTTTGAAATGTAAGTCATGGTCTCTTTCAGTATAGTCTGCTCTATGTAGACAGAAGAGTCATGAATGATTTCTGGGACAGCGTATTTAGTTTAATTGCTACTTCACTCAACAAAACCCTGATAAAATCCATAATAAGCAAAGCAACACTCCGTAAGATTTTTTATGGTTGCAATATATAGGGATTCCCATTTATCTTGCTGGCATTATTTATATGAAACCTTCTACTACATAGAGGTTAGGGCTTAATTTCAGAATTTTATGGCCAACCCTGACTAAACAATGCCCCATATTGTAGTAATTTTATTAAAAAAATAGGAATATGATCCTATTGTAATTTTATATAATAATATTCTTGAGGAATAGTTTTCTACTCTTACTGTGAGGGTGGCTATTGATTCTCAGTTGCTTGGCGTTCTGGCGCATACATACTTATATGTATACATATGCACACTTTTAATCGGAGCCTGGCTACTTGCCAGATTAACATACTAAGAGCCACGATAAAGGGGATAAATTTTACTCCAATAATGTAATCTAGTCAAATACTGTAATCAACCCTTTGACATCAGAACTTTGGGAAATGCCTTAAGCCGTTGATCACGTCACCTTTAAGCAATCGTGAAACCTGTGCGAAAAGTCCTATCTAGTATCGCTCAGGGAAGTGAAATAATAAGGCTGGTGGTGTAGGGACTGAATGAAATAAAGCCCTCTGTCCAGACAGTTGCTGTTACTCTTTCTGTGTGTATGGCAGGGAAAGAGGAAGAGGGGAAAAATGATGACTGGTAAAGCTGCAGTTAAAAGAGTTACAGGAAACAAAAAAAGAAGTTGGTACAAGGAGAGGACAAGTGAATTATCGCACTATTTTAACTACTCCATTGGGGTTTTTGAAGCAGGAGTTGCAAATTAGGACAGTCCATACTAAGACTTGGAGCAACCCATAGCCACTAAATACAGACAAGAAATGACATTCATGTATCTCCAATCCCCACATTAATAAGAATCAACTATAATCTTGGTCGTTGCAACTGGTCTCTCAGGAGTACTCATCACCTTAAAAGACAGAGAGGTACCAAAGCAAAATTAATTTCTGCTTTAATTTTGGAGAGAGCTGGAAGGTATTCTTACTTCCAGAGTTTGTTCACTGTAGGTGGATAGTTATACATCCCTACTTATAGTCAAGACTATTTAAAACAGCTAAATCAGATCTTCAGAAATTCAAGATATTATTTATGCAGCTAGTATTGAGAGAAAAATAGCTTGGCTTGTAAACATGTGGTGGTGAATACAAAATGGTGTTTTTAATAAAATCATGTAGAATGGGACATTAGGCTTGCACAGTTTCTTATGAATCCATTAATTTCATTTCTTGGCATTCTGTCCTTAGCTGAGAATTAAATTTATGTGTTTGCACAAAGAAGGTAGTTGAGTACATAGTCTCATGCTAAGATGTAGCACTGAGGTCAAGAAGATGAGGGTTAACTTTTGGCTGAAGAGTTGCAAGCTGTTTGATTCTGGCCATGTTACCTGCTTTCTTAAATTTTAAAGTATTGTAAAATAAAGATAGTATATCCTTTCTCCCACTGTTCTATGGAATAAGCTTCTCACATCAAAGATTTAGTTTTTCTGGGTTTATGCACATTGCTCAATATATTTTGGCAAATAGTTTCCTTATTGAGAAGTTTTGATAATCTGATTTATCCAGTCATTTTTCTGCTATTCAGATTTGCACTGCCCTAATAACCAAGAAGGGTTGTGTGGAGAAAATACTTTGGAGAAAAGTAATGATGGAAACTTGATTCAAATTTTTGGGTGCACATTTTGGATGCAGAAATTTTTTTTTTGCTGTGAAAAGCTGTGATTTTTGTTAAGATCTGTCTTAAATATAAACCGCAGAAACAAAGAAAGTAATTTCTTAGGCTGCAATATCTAGAAGCACCAAAAGCTTGAAGCACAAACAGCTAATGTTTTCTGAAGTAAAGCATTTAGAAGCTTGATTTTTCTTCTTCTCTAACTTATACACTACAAATTATGAAAGTTACTATCAAGCAGCACTTTCCTACGTATCTTTGAAGAAAGCACTTAATACAGTATATACTTGCAGTTAATATATTAACATTTTTCTCATCCAAAATTAAGGCTGAGCAGGAAAATTATCAGAAAATATTTTTTTTAAAAAGAAATGAAAGCTATTTTTATTTTGTTTTCTGTTTGAATTTAGCTTGAGACTGTGCAATCCTTTTATAAACTAAAATACTGTATAGGAAGACTGATATTTTTAATTTAAACCTCATCTCCTTATAAACTGTTTTAATATAGGTACCTGTGAAGTCTGAACAGCATTTCCTCAGATGTTGCTTTTGTATATTGATGGCTTCTCTGTGTAAAAATATTAGTAAATAATTTAATGTTTATTTTTAATATGAACATTTGGAGGATTCTTGCATGACTCGATAGGCAAATCTCATAGGTATTACCATACTGCCCTCTGGAGTACAGTGACAAAGCATGCGTATGATAAAATTATAGGCATCTGCTGTTCTCTTTGCATCCAGGAAAATTATCACTGGACCAAGTAAAGCTTTGGCTAAGCTCTTTGAAAGGGAGGATGAATATGTAGTGTTTCACTGCACTTTGCCCAGAATTTTTTGGGCATGTATCATGTTGTCACTGGATATATATTACTACGTAGGATTTCATCTCTGGCTAGACCCAAAAGTATTTGATTAAAAGATAAGAGTATTGTAATTACCACCTCAGTGCTTGTTTTGAAATTCTTTAGTGTAGCTTTTAACATTTGGTTTAGAAGCAGCAGCTTGAGATCTCTCAGCAAAACTGGATTTTGTTGTCCAGAGGTGCAAGACCGGTGTCAGACTGTCTCATCGAATCAAGCTTGTGTGTCGACTATGTAACCTAAGCCTCAGAAATCCTGGGCCTCTACTAGGAGAAAGTAGTTGATCAGTTCTAGGTATCAACAAAACAAATCATTTTTCCTTACAAGCTCAAAAAAACCTGAGATATTTGGAAGCCATATGCATCTGTTGTTTCCCAAATTAATTAATCTTTTTCCACCAAATTCATTAATCTTTTTCCAAGATTTGTCCTGTGGTAAAATTAGAAATTCCCCTTCAATCCTCCCTGTTCCCCTTCCCTTCCCCCAAATTGATTTAATTCCACATAAGAATGAAAACAAAGGTCAGGAATTTATGTTCTCTCTAAGTTCTGCAAAAAAAAAGTGGAGTTTTGGCCCAGTTAGAGTTACTTTAATATCTTTTTAGGAATCTTATACTTAATATAGATATTTAGCATAAAGATTCCCAGTTGCAGATTATATATAGCTGAAAGTGTGGTTAAAAGACAGAATAGGTCCACAAGTACAAAGTACAACAAACCACTCCTTTATCCTATTTCTCCAATACAAAGAGACTTTAAAGTGTATATAATTTACGTTCATTTCTGGGTCCTTTCTCTGCTTCCACAATAGGAAACAATGCACAAATGAAAAGCAAAGGCTATCTTGTTAGCTTCAAAAGTGGTTTTAGGGACTTTATGACACACGCAAGCAGCTAATAAAACTGTTAGAAGTTGTTAAATGTTTTAAGCACTTTTCCATTGGAAGTCAACAGGAATTAGGTACCTTATTTCGTTAAGTCCCTTTTTAACGTAACAAGGTGCCTTTCTTTAGGTGTCTAAAGATTTCTGAAAAATCTACTTGTCTCAAGGTTAGAGTTTCAGGTCAGACATAAAGAAAAATGTAAGCTAATCAACAGGAATTGCAGATCACATACAGACTGACAAGTCATGAAAAATTAAGATAACTGACAAGTCTGCAGCACTCAGTATGGTGGGAACATTAAACTGCATTTCAGTGTAACCAAGTAAAATACCATATATATGGGAAAAGCTACCTGTGAAAAAGAGCTGAGAATTCTGTGGAAGGCTCAACAGAACACGACTTTTCTCCTCTAGAATCCCTTGGCCAACAGAGCAAATGCAAACGCTTATGTTTAGGAAAAGGAGATGCTGAATAGAAGTAGAGGGATTATATTGTCTTTGTATTTGGCATTGGTGATACCACTCGAAATCTCCACCAGATTCAGGTGCTATACATCTTTAAAATTGCTGAGAGTCTGGGCAGACTTAAGAGCCACAGGAATGATGTAAAAGATTACTAAAAGCTCCTTTAGCTTACAGGAATGATGCAGTGTTAGTATCTTCATGTGCAGTGAAGTCCTTTGCAGGTTCTTTTATCCCTTGATGTTAAACTTACCCCTACAAGACTCAGTAGCTACTAAATTTAGGGATTCTGTAGGGAAAAGAGAGAAGTGCCCAAGATAATGACAACAGTGGAGACATCAAGGCATTAAGCTGACAGGGAATGAAGAGAGAAAGGTACAAGCTGAGATGGACTCTAATTACCAAGAAAAACTTGGTAAAGGGGCATTCCCAGACAATGCGGAAGCCATATTTGAATTCTCACTGCAGGGGTGCGGGGAGAGAAGTATGACTAGATGAACATTTGTTTTTTTTCAAAGGATATCATAATCTCTTACAAGCATTAAACTGAATTGTGAATTACTTCATGGTCATATTGTATAAGCAGCACTGTAACTACAGGTGGCTCAAACGTAGAATCAGAAGTCTCCAGAACAGTGTAGCTGTTCAGCTTTGGATTGGATCTTCACTATCCAAATTTTGCTTGGATAGCAGCTCAGTTGATAAATGAGTGATGGTCAGGTGATTGAACCTAGTGTATGTTGGTAGAAAAGGAAGGAAAGGAAGCCCAGGTGTCCTGCTGTTTAAATCCTAAGTAGACAGTACTGTCTCCTTTACTGTGGAGTTTGTCCTAGTAAAAGCTCACTCTGACTTTTTAGAAGGCTTAAGATTCTAACTCCCTCTGGCAGTTTTAGAAATTCCACCTTGTATTAATAATGTCTAATGAGGGAAGGTTTAATATTACTAAATAATTGTTTGGGGAATATATTACCCATACAAGTGAAGACTTCTTTGTGTGCATATGGCCTGCATAGTGAAAAAAACATTATTACTATGTCCCAACTTTTTTTTGAGAAAAGATAGCATCAGCAAGTAAATCCACAATATCCTGATAAATATTTTTAAAGAGGATCCAAAACCAGATCAGAGTACAAAGATAGCTTTACTAACAGCTTCTACTAAGATTAAATATATATATAAATATATGTATATATCTCCCAAGACAAAATACACAGCTTCATATAACCTGCTAAAGAGAAAGGTAAATATTTTGCAACCACAAATGAAGTCAAACCATAACATTGTGGTGAGACTTAAGAGGAGTTAACAGACCAAAATGTCTCATTATTTCACAAATTATAGCAGCATGAGAAAATACTCCTTTAGTTTCAGGATACTTAGCTCTGTTTTATGAAAAAAAAATATGTGGTTAAAACAAAGCACTGTTTCAAGTACAGGTCCGGAAGCTGGCTTAACTCAGTGTGATAGGTGGATAGACTGCAGCGTGAGTGACACTGAGTCTGCACTTCAGGTATAAGAAATGCGTTGCTTTCCATACTCGCTGGCACGCTGACAAAGCTTCATGCACAACATAATCTTATGCCTAAATGAAGGAGCCAGGCTTTCTCAGGCAAGGTGATACAGTTAATACTTTAGGTTCCTTTTGCTAATGGTATTGATTAAAACAGTAAGGATAAAAATGCATTTGGTGGCCTTGACCTGGTTTGTAGTGGATGCTGAGAGGCAAGTTCTGCCCTCAGTTACACCCTGTAGCTCCCCTGAAGTCCGTAGTGGTGCCAAGTGTAACTGAGGGAGGAATTCAGCTGTTCAAATATGCCCATGGTTACCAAGCCAACTGGCAGCGATTGCAAGGGAATAATAGGAGTGTTGAGGGCAAGAACTGAGGAGCCTTCGCAGGGCGGTCTGGAGATCTGCACAGTGCTTGTCTACAGACTGTCTGGCCTCCTGTAGTCAAAGCTATTAGTTTTTCCTACTTGCTCAAATGTAATGCATACAAAAAAAGCCTTTCGCTGGTAAACTCTGATAAATGCCCACCATCTGGGGCTCCTGCAGTTTGTTAGTGCATTGTATCAGCAGCCTTTTGTTTGTGCCAGACCTAACCTTGATGTTTCATGGGGCAGTGAGCAGATCTGAACACATTTCAAAATTCTAAAATAGTGAACCATTATTGTTATTAACGAAGAAAAGCTGATTAGCTTCCAGGCTACTTATGACACAGACAAACTCATCTTCTTGTGGCACAGCTAGTTAGTTATTTAGTGCTTCATATTGCTCAAATAGGGAATAGGCTTACTGGCTCATACATTGACTCCCATCTGAGGGAACAAGAGGTTATTTTCATTTGGCAGATGAGGAACCAAGATCTTAAAGTATTTGTCTGAAGTCACATTGGAAGAAAGGAACTGAAACTGTGGTATCCTTAGTTGTAGTGCCCTCGTATGTTAGTTGTGAAACCCCTTACCGGCGAGTACTCCATCAGCTGTTTGTAGCCTTGGTGAAGTCCTAGAGCCTTAATCTTTCAGTGTAGAAGACTTCTTGACACTGAATAACCTTGAGTTCTGGTTTTAAAATGGAAAATAAAACATAACAATCTTTTTATGGTACAAGTGGATTCTCTGAACTGCTCATACAGCTGTATACTATTTGAAAAGTGTAAGCTTCACCAGAATAGATTAAAATCCCCTGGCAGCCATTTCTATTCAGTTTCATGGACAGAAAATTATAAAGATGTAATGAAAAATCAGATGGACTGAACTAAGAGGGTCCAACTATTGCAGGCAGAGGGTAGTAATTTGTTGAGTAGGGAAGGAAAAAAAAAGTTCTTGTAAACGTACTAAGCGTAAACCCCTCTGATGCCAAGAATTACATCCTTGATGAATATTGTGACAAGAAATTCCTTGTCTTACAAGGACATCATGAAATGGAACTGCTGTCTTGAAAGTCGTGTACTATTTCATATATAGCTAACAGAAGAAAACTAAGCAATGAAGTAGAGGGATACCACTCTAAAGCATCAGTGGGACCTACAGTGGTTTGAGTTTCTGTTTTAAGAGAAGTACTGCTTTATTACAATCCTCTACTTCCTCTATTTCCAAAATTCCAAAAAGTTGGAATTTGACAAATATGCTTGCTAATTTTTTCTCCTTTAGGCAGTACTAAACACATTCTGAGCCTCAATCAAATGTAATGCTACTGTTGTTGTCTGGGATAGAGACAATACCACCAGTAATTCTTTTATTATGTATGTTTTACATGTGGAAACATCAGACTCTTATCAAGCCAAGCTGCATCAGAGGAGGTATTTCTAATTTTATTCAAAGAAATTGATGCTCATTTTGTTTTGATAGATGGTCACTTTGTTTTGAAAAGCTCTTTAGACAGGCAAATGAAGTGGATGGAATATCCACATCTGGAACAGGTTAGAATTCATTAATCAGACTTTCAGCTGAAATAAATCTTTCTTGGTCCATTTAAAATAGCAGAAGTGTTCTGATTTGTACCAGTTCACTCCTTCCCATCCTTTGCATTACACACACATTATAATTTGGAAAGGTCTTAAATACAGTAAATCGAACAGGCAAATACAGGAATAAATACACAGTGAGACATTAAATCTTTCTTAAAGGTATTTTTGTTCTGTGAGTTCTATAATTAAGGAATCCATAATCACTGTAATCATTTCTTTAATGCTAAGCATGCAGATCCTTCCATTTTCTCTGGGGCAAATTCAGAATAAATCTTCCCTGCAAGAACAGATTTCTTCCACCTCGAACAGTTTATTGCATTCTGCAGTTCCTGACAATTACTGCAATTATACAAAAAGTATTTGCACTTGTATGGCGTAGTGCAACCTAAAAGATATCAAAGGGACACTTCACATGTGATACACGAAGACCAAATTCATACTCTTACAATGCAGTCATTTCTGGAAGAAAATATAAAGGCATTTCTCTACAAGAAACTATATACTTAAGTATATAGAATGTGAAGCAAGAAATTATTCAATTCAAATCTGAAGGGAATGTGAAGTGGGAAGAATGTTAATTGCTTAAGCAAGGATTGGCCCATTATATTCATAAATCAGTTTTGCTTATCTAAAGCATTCTTTCCAATAATACAGAACTGCAAATGGTTCAAAAGGGAAAGACTGATACTTGCAACATCTCAAACTTTGCCTCAGTGTCTTCTAAGCCGCTGTTGTACAGCATGTTGAAAGACAATACCCAAAGGTGGGAGGGCAGAGACACAAGGTACTCAGCTGTAAAATGAGCCCATTCTAATTATACTAAACGATCCTATACCTTCAAATGGATGAATGTCATTTGTTGAATCACTCTTCTTTGAAGAAACTGCTTTCTAACTATATTTTCTCTGGACAGAGATCTATTTTCAATTATCTTTTCCAATTTTCTTTGAAAAAGAATATTATATTTCAGTTAAAAAAGGATGGAAATGAAAACTACCTTTACAATTCCTTTTTTTCCAGAAGAAGAGGGAAATGAAAGAAAATATCTATTTAAAAGTAAGGAAAGGGTATATTCCTTCCTCATTGTCCTGTTAAAAATGGAGAAGGGTAGTCAAAATGAGAATTACCATTTTTTAGAGCTGTGTTTAAACATGATACTCTCCACATTACTGCATGAAGAGGACCAGTCTCGGGTGGCTGATACTGTCAGAATTACATGGGAGTCAGAGGAGGTAGTGCTGATTTACACCAGCTGTAGGATTGACTCAAAGACTGTAATGTTGGGGGTTTTGTTTGTTTATTTTTACTTTTTGTGGTTTTTTTTAATCACTCTAGCTGCTTCAGTACTCATTAGGATGATATTTTAGAATCTCAGTGCTGAACAGTCCACAGTTTCGTGACTCTCCATCTATTATTGTACAGAGGTCGGAGGTCCATATAAATTATTAAAAATGGCAAGGGGTGGAGAGAGGGAGAATTCACTTTTTTTCTCTGTCAGTTTTTATATGGTACTGTATGCCATTATGAGAGAAACAAAATAACACAAAGACCAAGTCACTCATAAAGGTGGGTTTTTTTGTGTAAAAGCAACATTCATAGGCATAAAAAAACCAAACAAAATTCTACTCTTACACCCAGCACGGATTCTAAGACAACTGAACAGCTTTTCTGTGACCACTGAGTATGTCATCATTTCATCCTCCTTTTGTAGAGGTGGCTGAGAAACAACATGCAAATGAATGCTCCCACACTACCACTGTAACAGAATATGCATCCATATGATCTGCATACAGAAAACACTTTGCCCACAGCTCTTATGCCTCCTGACAGCCTGGATATGTTACCTTTAAAAGCCTCTGTATTCATAAAATGGACATGGGACAATGGGACGCTGGAGAAACATAAAGCATGTTTTGGGATGTAGTATACCGGTTTACCTCCTGCTGTCTTTCTGGGGAGGAGGGTATCAGAGGTCCAGAGGAGAGTCAGCATGATGTTAAGAACAGTTTGAAAGATGAGCAAGGACATAATCAACCAGTATAGCCCTCTAAGCATATGTTCTGAAATTTTAATGGCATGTGGTTTTATCTTTTTTTTTTATCTTTTATTTTAAGTCATGTAATCATCATCCTAAAGTGGCTTAGGATTTCATAAATACAGACATTCTTAGATTGATATGGTTTTAAGGGTTGATTTAAAACATCCTTTTCTATCAGTGAAAGCATGAACATGGAATTTTTTAATCAAACAGGGAAGGCATTATTTTCCTTAGAATCACTAATGAGAAATCTAGAAGAATAAAAAACTCCAGAGAATGGAAGCTTGTATTATAATCATGGTGAATATAATAGAACTGCTAATAGTATAGAAGACAGTAAGGTATACTAATCCTGGTAAAATATAATAACGTTAATCAGCCGCTGTGAAAAAGACAGTTCTGCAAGTACAATAAAAACTAAGTAGTAATCAGTTTCCCATGCAAAGCATCCTTCCTGGCAGATACAACTCAGGAAATATTTCAAATATGCAGACTGCTCACGACTGTTCTGATCTGGCTGGAGAGAAATTCATTACACCATACATAACACATATATACATTCTGTGATGTGGATGATTCACTTTAAAGTACACCATTTAGTCCAATGCATTTAGCTGATTAGCAGGGAAAAGACAAAGTATTTTTGACAAATGTTAGTAATTTTCTGATTGTTGAATTTACTTACAGTGATGGTGAGTTTACTGAGTTGCTGCTGGATTTTTTCTACAAAGAACACCTTGATTTGCTTCGTTCATGTGGAACATCTGAAATGAATAACAAGGAACGGATGGAATTTTCAAGAGAAAAAGAAAATAATAAAACGCCCACCATAAAAACTAATTCTCTATAAATAATCTCAATCAGGAAAACCTTTACCCTGAGACAATCCAAGGCTGCCTTTTTTGTAACTCTTTCCCTTGTGACAAGAGCAAACTTTCCCATGACACAGATGATTCCTGTCTATCATTTTGATATAATCTGAAGGAAAGCCATCCTACCATCGTAATGTGCCCCATTTTTTTCAGGCTTAGATAGGCACATATTTGCATATTTGGTTGGTAGGACTTACTGAGCTTAGAATCAGTAATTATGATCTTTCTGGCTGTTTTTCCTACTTTAGACCAGCAATTTCATTTTTGTAGTTAAGTCATTGCTTAATTGTCTTCTCAAGCTTAATCCATTTCTGCCGATGTTCTTCTTTTGGATCAGCTTTTCCAGTTATCATTGTGTTGCCTAGTTTATATGACATCATTCGCATTGCAGAAGTAAGATGTTAGTCTTTGCAAAGAGGAGGTAGAAAAAGGTCCCATGGATTAGTATAGTAGTGCTGTTTATTCAGAAATTGAAGATTTGTTTTCTGTTTCCTTGATGGAATGGCTTTTCTTTTAATCTTGTGAAGTAGTCCGTCTCAGTCTTTTCTAGAAGCTGATTTTAACTAAGTCTGATTTGTGGAAAGGGCTGTTTCCTACATGCTTCAGCAGCCTTTCTTTTTGTATCATACCTATCATTAAGGTCACAGAACAAAAGCAGTTCCAGATATGTAATTAACAGCTCGCAGGATTGCTACTTCTGTTACTTGGTTTCTCATTCTGTTGCTGTGGTTGCAACAACAGGACATTGTTTGACTTGAAAGCAATACTCTTTATCAAGCCTGTTTTGATTGTAACTTAGGAAAAGCAAATAGTTTCTTGTCAGTGGGAAATAGCTACATTTGCCATTGGTTTTGGGTTATGTACATTGCAAAGAAAATAACTAGCTAATGGGCAGCCTTTTAGATGCTTTTTTCACTTTTTGGTAGCCTGAGGGGAGATGTATTATTTGCCAAGACAGGAGATTTGTGTGCCTGGTTTGAGTTATTGACTGTGTGGGTTTGCACTGTGCAAGGAATTCCAGTAATAAAAAGCTCATTCCTAGCCTGCGTTATTGGTCATCCATCTTGGGCAGATGCTAGAAGATGTGAACTGATACTGATCCTAGGAATTGGAAAGCATTGTCTCAGAAAAGCCCAAATAATGACTTGAATATACATAAAGATGGGAGAGGGACCATAAAAGGGAGGAAGCAACCAAGCTTGCAGGCCTTTGCTCAAGAAAATCATTTATAGATACATGTCTGCTATATCCTATGATGATAAGACAGAGGTAATGACTAGCTCCTGGAATTATTGTAGCAGTGAGGATGGCTTGCAGGCTGAATGGTAAAGCTTTGGCTGTTGGGTAGGAAAAAGACTAAACAATGCCCCAAACAGTAGGCATATTCCCATTTTTACAAAGCATACCACTTTGGGATTGATTCTGGGTTGTTCTTACACTCAACAGTGCAAAATGACAACATTCCACTGTTTTTGTTGTTTTATAAAGGTTATAAAATGTTAGTCCAATGCAGGGCAAAAGGAAATGAAGATTTGATCTGTAATCTGCTTCTTATAACAACAGAGGTCTGTTGCAGATCTCACCAGCACTCCTGTTTGGTATTTTTATTAAATTCAAGAAACAAATGTTACAAATTTGACTTGGATCTTACTGGTTTAGCACTCCATTCACTATAGGATGAAGTTGAACTGAAGTATATTTTGCTAGATGTTATTGTAGGGTTCTTGCACACTGCAAGGTAGAAGTGTCTAGAAATAGAAAAGGATTCTCTTTAAACTATCACAAAAGAATCACAATGGGCTGCTTTTCTGTGTGCTCTCCTAGAAATTACTCTGAAGTATTACTCCTACTCTGGTTGCAAGGTATGTAATTCTATTGCCTGGAAAAGAATGACTGCTTGTAATATGCTTTCACCAAATGGAGAAATGAAGACAGCTACCTAAATCATGTAAAATTGATTATGCTAAGAGGCTGTCACAAACTTCTTATGAAAACATGAATGACTGCACTTGGCAGCAGCTGGTGTGACATTTCACCCATTGTCAATAAAAGAAAGCAATTTTACAATAGCATGTTTTAATATGCTGTAGAATTTATTAAACTACTTAATCTCAGTGAGACAAACCATGAAGATACTGTTCAGTTGCTTCAGTAAAAAGGAAAGCATAAATAAGAACTTAAAGGTTTGATCCAAAATAAAGAGTTGAGAGAGAATGTCATTTGCTTCATTTTTACTTTGAGGCATGTTTGAAAAAAACAATCTGAATCCTTAAAAACCTTTAGAATTCAATTTAAACTTAAAATTTTACCTTTAGTGTCTAATCAGATGACTACTGAAGTAAATACAAGACTTTTAAAGATTTCAGCTCATACTTACTGCTTACATTCAGTTTCTCAACTTGCTGTGGAATATACTATAGAAGAGTGTAGCTGAGGGGACTTTTTCCAGTACTGTCCAAACTCAGTGAAAAATTATCCTAACCTTTCCAGTTCCTGAGCAGTGTCTCTATTTGGAGAAATAATGAGTTTTAGAAGAGAGAAATGCAGAAAAGACTTTTGCATGAGTCTTTTCCTGCAAATATTTTAACTCTGCACTGTTCCTGCTAGTTAATAATCCATACTTGAAGCTCTCTACACATTTTGAAGTGCTGGCCCAAAATTCAAAACAAGAGTCTTATGGGCTCTGATAACTTTTGGATCAAGTTTTGAACTATTTATACACAAATATTTTTTTTTAATTTCAGCTTTCCTACTATTGCACCAGTAACAATTATAATTGTCAATAAACGCGAGATATTCAGTGCTGACAGCTAAAGTTATTTTAGTCACATACAACCTAACAGTGCTCAGAATCCATACAGTTAAAATACATTTTTCCTTCGGCAGCCTTTTTTTGTGGTTCAGCATCATTTCCCTCCAAGTGTCTTATCAGCATCCAGAAGTTGGTCTCATAAAGCAAACAGCAAAACTTTAATTATATTCTTTTCATTATGAGTCAAGGGTCTAAATTTTGACCAAGAAATTGCCTTAGTCTCAAATGTTGACAAATTTTTACCATATGATCTTAGGAAAACCTTGATGGGAAACCATCTGTAGGCCACCTGAGAGTTCTGGGGGGTTTATTTAATAGAGGGAAAGACAGCCCTATCCTGGCTGGGGATTATTGGCTCATTGAGCAACTCCACTTTTCTGATGTTGTCTCTGAAGATAATAGTCATCACTTAGACTTCTTCAGCATAGTTTCTACCATGCCTGCTGTCCGATTTTGGAGTTTTTCATTGTTACAATCTTATTTTACTCCATATAAATAGCAGATAGATCACAGGGCCAGACCAAAAGTCACCATGTCACTCAACTGTCCTAAGCTTCACAGATCAACTGATAGGAAATGCGATCTTTTTATCTAATGTCCCATGTGTCATATTAAAATATTTCAGTTGTATGACAGAAGCTGAGTCTACTGCATAGCGCTAGATGGCAGTAACATACTACACTTCCCAGTGAAATCATCAACTCTCTGTCATTAGTCATCCGGGTTGGGAAATGTAAACTAAGTGCAAAATAGAACCACATTTCTTTTCTGAGTTTGTTTTGGTCTACAGTCTGAAGTTGATCTAAGCTGACCACAAAAACCATTTCTCATGCTGCATACAGCATACTTCCCTGCAAGGGCGAACTAATTAAGCTCTTTATGTGTCTGCCAAGAAAACTGTAGATATTGTTAGTTCAGACACTAGCAAAATCAAACAGCTTTATGCATATCACATTTAGGCAAATCTGCCATCATGCGATCACATTGGATATTAGATAAATGTGATTAATGTCAATGGCATAGTGTACAAAAATGTTTCAGTTAGTCTTGCATGGAGATTTTTCATCAGGTGTAAACTGACATAACTGTACAAGAGTCTCTGTTCTTCTTGTTCCAAACAGATGTGAAACAGTCTGTGAACTGTTAAACACTCTCATGTTTTTGCTCCAGAAGCTTCTGTTAGTAATGTGCTCACATTGAGACAATAGATGTGTTCACTTGAAAGATGCAGAGCTATGATTTAAGGTATATCCAAGCACTCTTATCAAAGATGGATTTTGGCTCTTGCTTTCACCAAAACATCTCTTGATTTTTGACCAAGCAAATTTCTTTGCTGAGGCAAAGTTTTGACTAATAAAGATTTGTGTGAATGAACTTGGATGAACTATCTTGAGTGAAGGTTCACTCAAAGGAGGGTTGTAGAGTTGACAATACACTGTTTATTTCATTGTAAAGTCAGTGTCTTGCAGGGTTTTGTAGTGGCTGATCTAGGAAACTTGAGTTTCAGTTCTTGTTCTGCTGTTGACTGAGTGGATCACTTTATCTTGTGTCCTTTCTCTGAAATGTAAATAATGATATTTAACTGTTTATGAAAGCACATCAAGATAAACTAATGAAAGCAGGTTTTAGGTATAATTACTACTGACTATTCATACCCTTTCATTTCATTTCACCCATGATAAAGATTCTATCCTGTACTTTGCACTCCATTGACTGCAGAGCCACTATCTTATGAACAGAACCAGTAAGTCACTTTAATTTTACACTAGTTCCTTTTCTCCCTCTGAATTTTCACAAATGGGGTCCTTACAGTGTAAACTTCTTTAGAGGCAAACCCTTATATGTTTTTACAATGAGCTATGTGGTGACGATGTTATTTTTATATATATTTGAGAGAGTGAGAGACAATAATCTAGATCTTTCCAGACCCTGTTCTTCTTAAACGAAAATGTTAGTACCAGAAACCGTCTCTTGAGCCATGATTCATGCATAAGAAATGGCTTCAGTCTGAGATACTGGTAATATTACACCTCAGTAAATCTCAGTGAGAAACTGCGAACTGTAAGAAACTTCCATGAGTGATATTTTGGACATCACTTTAAATTATTCTTGGTCTCCTTTTAAGATGCTACGTTTTTGTTTTATAAAATCTAAGTGAAATGTCTGTAGTCTGATCTTCCGGCTCAGGTTGGTTGGTATTTTACTCCATGAGAAATTTTGTGATGTTGAGATTACTTACTGTGAAATCTATTTATTACTCTAAGATTTTAAGGATCAACATTTGTTTCAAAAACACCCTCACCATGATGGTGCAGTTTCAAACAGCCTATGTAGTGAAGCAAAGTAATATTTTTCCTGACATGCTAAGGTTTTGGGCTGCTTTGGAGTGATCTCACTAATGTAGAGCTTAGTTCAGGCCAGCACCTCAGTTTAAAAACAGTTTTGCTACAAGAAGAATTTGGAAGACTTGGAGAGTAATAAGAGGGCATTTTTCTATGCCAAGTCATGACAATATGCAATAGAGCAGTCTTCACCTAAAGCAGACATTGCTCTGCATTGCAGATTTTTATAATAACTTTCTATTTGTTACTTAGAAAAAGAACTTGGGGATTTGATCTGTAAGTTCAATGCTCAGAGGGACTTTACATTGGGCTTTAAAGATTTAGGTGTTTTTGTTAAACAGCTAGCTAAGTAAATAACATTAAAATGATTGAATGTCAGTGTATTCTTATTTGGTTACAACAGCTATAGTTTTGAATAAATCTTTATTATTTCTCCTTCCAATCTGCAAATTGCCTTTTATAGATCTAATTAAACTTATTCCATGCCATTTCACACTGAATATTGATCAGACAAAGCTTAGTTTAATGAAATTTCTGTGTTCAAAGAACACTGTAAAATGTTCTTTGCCCCGGTAAGACAAAACCCACCAACCCTTTTCTAAGAATACAAAATAGCACAGTGTTGTTTATTACTCAGGCTAGTTCATTGCCATCTGTGATCAGCATGAGTGATCTACTGATGTTGCTAAAATGTTTATCCTGTCTACAGAGCTGTGAGATATGGCTGGCTGCAATTAGTATTTGTCAGTTCCCAGGAGGTAGGAAACAATATTTTAATCTGTTTTTCTGGATGTGATGAAGATACTACTAATGCGTTTATATCCTGTGAAGCTAGAGAGATAGTATCTTGACTTCTGATAGAGTGCTGTTGCATTTATTGGTGGAGATCGGAGTCAAATGAATAGTATTTACAAGCCAGTGGGGGAAAAAAGCATGGCTCAGTTCCAGTTCACTGTTCTGTTGATTTCAAAGAGCAAAAGCAGCTAAACAACCCAAATCTACTGCTACATTTATTTTTTGTCCCACTTTTTCTTTCATTACTTGCCTTTTTTTTTTGTATCTTGCAGAAGTAAATTTATTACTATGAATAACATTCTCAAAGAGGAATAGATGTTTCTTCCCAATTTTTTGTACATCCCAATTTGATGTACAACAGTAATGTGTTCCACTGGGGAATTTCAGTGTTTCTTGAAACCATCCATCTTTTGCATAGTAATTAGACCCATATGAAAGACAGTGTAAAGAGAAGCACACAAATATTAAGTGACTCTTACAGGGGCGTAGTAAACTAGTAATAGAATTGAGTAAATAATCCCATTCAGTCCTGCTGAAGGCAGATTTCTAACGCTAAATGGGATTAGCAAACATTTCTAAGCTTTTAATATAGCTAGTGCTGTCCTTCTAAAGTTTTGTCTCTAAAATTCCATACACTTTGGAAGATTTCTGTCATTAAATGCCTACAACATAATTAGATTTGGTTTGGGCCTTAATTTTAATAAAACAGTTGAACCATTTCTTAAAAATTCTTAGATCACAATTAATTGTATGCAAATTGAATGTACATTATAATCTGCCTTTGTAAATGAAAGCAGTAGCAGCCAATTGTAGACACAATGTTGGGGATTTTTTATTTTCTTAATTTGTTTTAGAATGGGCCTCTTTGAAACTGCCTAATGTTTAGCAGTACCATACATTATGAAATGGCAAAACAGAGTGCTCAGTAGGGAGCAAAAATATTTTAGGATTTTGCCTTTTGCAGCATTGCAGGGAAAAGTCAGACTATCTAACAGCTCATTTGTCATCCAGAGTGGTTTCTTGAAGAGAGGACAAAATATCTGCAGAACTTTTCAAGGTTTCCTGTCGTTGTGCACAATTTGTGTGAGGTTTCACAGCCGTAATTTTACAAAGCAAGAAGCAAACACCCTTGGTAAATTCAGAGGAAAATGGCCCCAGTCTGCTCAGTGATGCCACAGTCTACTATTTCTATTTTCAAGAAACTCTATTTTATACAATCATCACCACGAGGTGTCACAAAAAAAAATCTGGTAGCTCCTCACAGGTGCTGTTTGAAATAAGTGATAAAATCACAGAATGTTTAAAAACACAGTTTGCTCAATACAAGAGAATAATTTACAGCCCTAATACGTTGACTGGAAACATATCTCCTGAGGAGAATTTATCTGTAGATTCTTCCCCTTTTTTCATCATCAGCGATTCACTTCAGCAGGGCAAGATGACACTCTTTTTGTATTCTCTCCCGTGCATATTGGAAAGTGACTTGGAAAATGTGACAAGTTTCTGAGCACTGTTCATTTTGCCCTGTGGGACTGGCTTATAAGAGTGCCTAATGGTAAGGCACTGTAAGAATTTAGTAAACATAAGCACTGAAGTAGAAAACAAGTAGGTGACATACTAGAAAATCCATGGGTTATGAGCATACGAGAGAGGCTGGTGGGTAGACTCCTCTAGGTGACTGCTGTGTCACTTTTGGAAAGAAGGGAGAGTGTGGGACTGAGAAGACATCAGAATTCATGGCTGATTGGAGATACCAAGAGATGAAGTCATAGACAACCATGTATAGCTCCAGATTTTGGGATCTGCAAAGATCCACGTATAAGTCAGACCTAACAAGGACAGACTGATCATACAGAACAGCTACTAGAAAAAAGAAATCAGTCAAATTTTTTCATTTGCTTAAAGAAATACAAAGTATTTGGTGAATTTGGGGAGGAACAGAAGGAATATTTTATGTTAATCTAGGCAGTTTTGACTAATAATCCAAAAGATATTACCAGCTAGAAGTTTAAAAGACTAAATGGCATTACATCTGTTGTGTTTTTATTAGTAGTAAATGAAAGCATGAAACTGAGTGCTTCCTTGTTCACATGGTGACCAGGAAAAATTCAGAAGATAAAAAGAATTAATTTGTTTCGTCATGCTGGAAGTGAACAGGAACTGAAAAGCAACTGAGTAGGTAGAAGGCAAAGGAAAACTCCCGCTTAGTGTAGGACTTCACCCTGTGTTTACAGCAGATAGTTGCAAACTGTAGTTAATATATCTAAGAACAAGATTAACAGCTCATAATTTTTCTGAGTTTCATGATTTGGGGGAGACTTAAAACTTCTTAGTATTTACTTGGTTTTCACATCTATTTGCTGTCTTCGTGGTTAAGAAGCCAGAAAACTAATTTTTGAAGATGCCTACTATCAGATGACGGAAACATGTTTTGCTCATGTGCACGTGTTTGTATAAGGAGCATATTAATACAATTTTGAAGGTCTTGTGCTGAGGTTTCTGATTCTTTGAGACAGTGAAACTGCAGGGTAAAAATTCTGTATAATATCTGCACCAGAATTTACCTCTGTGCAAGTGAGTGAGTGGATTCTCACATAGACCTGAGTGAGGGTCCTTCCTAGGAACTGGTACTACCAACTCAGGATTTGCCTCAGTTATTTCTTCAGGTAATGGCCACATGCTACTTTTTTTAACAGACAAAAGTATGAGCTGTACTTTATCCTCTGAATAGCATGAATTAGCAAAATACTTATTTTTTTTTAAACCAAATCACTTTTTTTTCAATTTTTCTGGTCCTTTTCCAACCCCACGTGAAACGTCAGGGAAGTATCAGGAAAAAGGAAACCAAATGCTGGCGTGACTTCTCAGATTAAAAAACAATGATACTGTGTCCACATTGCTTCTGCTTCCCCAAACCCCTGATATTGTAGTCTGCACAGATCAGCAAGCAATGTGTGCCCAGTGGTGCCCTTGTTTATTATACTGTACCTGTGGACCTTTCCTAATGCTTTGATATGCCTTCCTGGTTCTACTGTGTTTGGGTACCCAGTTTCCTGTAGTCTTTCCTCACTATTAAGCTCTATTTACTGCCCTTTTCCAGGTGCTGCTTTGCCCTTGTTTACTTCACATGCGTGCCTTTCTGTGCATAGGTATTTTTGTTTTCCTTCCCCTCTGCCACATTTCAGAGCCAGTAATCCTGTGCTTGCAACCTCTGCCACTTGACTCACCAGGCTGTTTATGCAAGGTCATTTGGTAAGACAATGAGGCTGCCAATTTAGCAGTATCATTCACTTGATCAGAACACATTGGTTTTGTTTGTCAGGTTCCTCAGGTAATGGGTATCTGCTGTCTTAAGTCCATTAACTAAAGATCTTATTTCCTGTGCAGATGCGGTTAGTTCTCTAGATAACTCTACTGAAGCCAAAGTTAGGATAATAATAAATATATTTATTGCTATACTCCAAGGCCCCTTTGGTTTCCCAAACTGTGGCCTTCCAATACAAATGAAACCAAACAGTATTTGAAGTAATATGGCAGACTGGGTTGCCTTACTTTGAGATAGCTGGCTTCAAGATGGGAGTTTAGTCTCTTACTAGGTGTTATCATAAACGGTTTGAAGACATTAACATTTTTGTACCTGGACTGTGCTGCCCTGTACAGCAACTCTTCAACACGGGCAGAATCGATCCAGGACAATGGGGAAAAGAGGCACGATTCTTCTAAAGGCTCTGCTGAGAGGGAAGTAACGCTATGGAGTGAACCCAACGTTAAAATTCTTAAACAGTGTGCATGGGGGGTGACTTTCCACTGCTGCTTGTGGCATACAGCTGTGAGAGAAGGAGGGAGTTATTTGTTTCTGCAGATTTAATACTTTGTCTCTGTTTTGTCCAGAGTATTAGCTGCTTTTCGGCAATGGAAAAGGCTGTTAGTAGTTGAAAAATGTTAAATTTATTTCACAAAAGTAAAAATACTATTTTTCTTTTTTTTCCATGACAATTGGAGCATTGTCCCAGTTTCCCCCCCAAACCTTAAGATTTATTTTCCTCTCTGCTATCCCTCTCTTTGCATCTTTCTCTAGCTCCATTTTATTTTTAATAATTAAAAATTGAAAAATGGGAGGAAAATGAGGTGGAAAAAGCTTAAATATTTTGTATTTGCATTTGAAACTAATCCAATAAATATTCTTTTAAGTTTGTTTTAAAGCTGAGTGAAAAATTTGAACTTATGCCACTGCTTATTTATGTACTTTACCACAGTACAAACTTCATTATTACTTGAAAAAAATTGTTTATAGGACAATATAGGTGATGTAGACAAAAACACAACCTTGCTTGATAAACAGCAACTGACAGAAAGAAATCCAAAGTGAAAGGCTCAGTATTTGTCCTTTTAACTCACCTAAAAGAATGTGACATGAGAATAGCCTTCTACAGTATTTGCAATTTCCTCTAATATCCCCAGTGAACCAGATGAGCTCTGTGGATGCTTGCTTCACTGCCAAAAATAGACTGCACTATTCTAGCTCGCTGATGTTTCATTCATTCGATCTCTCTGCTGTGGAAACTACTGAAGCCATATCACTGATACTGCCATTTGGAAGAATTAAAAAAGGAGCCTTTTTTGTTTTCCTCCTCATTTGCTACTGTAGGCAATGAACTTATTCTTACTCCCAAAAAATAATAGGTGGGTAGAAGAAGATCCTTGAGTGATCTTTGTGCTTTACTCTCTGGAGCAGGAAGCATTGCTAAGTTCGTAGCTCACTGGGCTAAGATGTCAGAAGGTCGGATCACACATTAGGATTTGGGCTCATCCCAAATGTTGACACAACATTGAAGGGGGAAGAGAAAGGGAAAGGCATGTGATAGTAAAGGACATTGTATTCACCAGTAAACACTGATTGGAAATATCCATCATTGTACCAGGTAGAGGAAAGTCCACTATAAAATCAACACAAAGATTTCTTAATCTTCTGTTGCTAAATATTGAATTAGGCTGGTAATGAGCAGCAGGTCTGATGAAGAAGACTCTACTTACTAACACTAAATGTCCTTTAATATTAATTTAATTTTAATTAAATATGGGAGTGTATATTCCCATCTGACAAAAAGAGAGTCTCACCATGTATAAGGCTAAAATTTTGTGAGTGCTATTTGGCTCAGCATGCTGTCTTTAAAAATACTGTGCCATGCTAGTTAAGGTAAAACTAGAGGATCATTGTGGAATGCTTAGATATTCTAAATCTGCATTTCATCTTCTCTTTTTATTACATCTCAGCCTTGCCCAGTTGAGTGTTTCCCAGCTTTAACCTTTCAAATACAATCTACAGCTACTGGATGCAACAGGAAATGAACAATAACAACTGGCATCGATAACTTTTTTCTGAGTGTGCAGCACAGCCTCAGTTTGTCTGCTTTTGTTGTCCTTCTTCAAAAGTAGTCATCGTGTTTTCACTCAATAGTGTATTTATTATGACAGTAAAATTGACTAGCAAAGATTCAGAAAGTCTGCTTTCCTTTAATTTCATTTAAATTTCCCAGATTTCTCACCAAACTCCTACCAATAATTTTAGTCAAAATAATAAACTAAAGCAATAATGCAAGCCTACAAGCATCTTCTGAAAAATGTCTATGTACCTGTTTCTAACACAGATCTTGATTCTAAGATTTGCCTATACTTGTGCATCTCATTGTATGTCATAGGAATTTAGCTCATTCAACTTGGCCTATTAAATAACAGCATATGGAAAGAAAATAATGCTGCCTTCTTAGAAGGATTCACTGTAATCTCCTGGATTTATTATTATTAAAAACCATATAATAATTCAGCTTGGAAGGGACATATGGGATCATCTCATCATCTGGTCCAACCCACAGCCTAATGCAGCACCAAATTTGAAGTTGGCTCTAATTTCAAGGTCAGATAAATTGCCTAGGGCCTTGTCCAGCTGAGCTTTGAGTATCTCCAAAAATGGAGATTTCACAGTCTCTCGGAGCAACTTGTTTCATTACTGATTATCATCACTGTGAAAAAACCTTCCTTTATATTGCATAAAATATTCTGATATCTACTGATGATGAAAATGATAAAGAGCAAAATATTATTTCTCTACTCAAGCTATATTTTCACAATAAACTTACTAGCAAAGATATTAAGCATACAGAATTACTAGTCTGAAAGAGAAGATGGGTTAAACACATACTTGTGAAACATACTTTATGAAAGGGAATGATTTATATTATGTGATGCCTGTAATTGCATTTGGTGATCTGGCAGGTATTTCTAGGCCTGTCTTTGCTGGAAAACCTTAAAGGATCCTCAGATTACTTGTTTATTCTTATTCTCTAACTTGTTCCAAATAGATTTTAAAGTCCTTTTTCTAAATTACTGACGTGCCTGCCTGTCATTGTAGTGAATTAATCAAGCTTATTATTCAGTGATAATGCTCTCAACTTCATGGTTCCTAGAACCACGCCTTAAGTGTTATCAAGGGGCAGTTTATTCCCATGTTACAAGAAAAAAATCAGTGGAAGGCAATGTACTCTTTCACATACCCACCTCACACTCTGAGACAATAGACCCTTTTAGTGTCAAAGTAATTTCCTGCTGAAGAAATGTTCCTACTGTTTGTTTTTATTTGAATAGGTGAACAGCATCATATGAACCTTTCACCGAGTAAAAGGGTTGGCCAGGCAATTTTGACTTCTTGTGGGATCATGCTCTCCACTGAGACGTACAAATCAATTATATGACTTCCATGCTGAGAAAATGCATTAACTTTTAAAATGCACAGCAGCAGCCTGGTCTTAATAAAAATGTTTAAAACCCACTCTTAAACCATAAATCCAAGTTGCAGCTGAATATGAAATATCCATTTACAGCCGATTACACACAATGCCTATCATGCTTTGGAAGGTATGTATATGCACTAGGAATATTAAAAGCCAACCCGCTCCCAACTCTAGGTGAAATAGGGAAAGACTTAAAACCTTTCAAGATATGCTTAGGCAGAAATGCAGTAAGCCTTCTAACTTAACAGCAGGAATCTACTGAAAGTATATACAGCACATAGGTAACCCCTGGCTTTATGTATTATGGAAGAAGAACTGCTACAATCCAAAGTTTTTCATTCTGGGAACAACAGATTCTATTAAAATGATTCATTCTTAGGAGTTTCTTCCATAGATGAAGAATAATGAGAGAACTAAGCTTGGGGCAAAAACTGACTCCTCCAGTGTCACAAAGCCCATAATAGAACCTCTTCTGCCTCCAGTGATGAAATAGGCCTTAGAAAAACCTAAAAATCTGCATGAAATCTAGTGAGAACAGACAAAGGCAAACTAACTGAAATCTTAATGTTACGGATACTTGTGCTTAAACTGTAGGAACAGCTTTCAGTTTAACTAGCTACACAGCTAGGATGCAGGAAATTTTTCACAAGGCTAAAATTAATGCCTGTATTCAAAGCTCTTCAACATAATTGCTTATTATGGCATGTTCCACTGAAACACTTATTTGCAGGATGCAGTTCTTCTTACTTTGGAAATGAAGGTTTCCAGTGGAGAGTTGTTCCCATGTAAAATGTTCCTGTCTCACAGCAGGACTCCAGGATACTTTTGTAATTCAGATTCCAGATGAGAATAATCGTTTATGGTCAAGTTCTCAAAGAACAGGGAATACTGAACTAACAGAGAAAGAAGACATTCTCTTTATGTGTGCATATGTGTTCATATGTAATCCTCATTAATATGTTAATTGGCAGCTGCAGAGAAGAATTAGTAGGAAGCCTAAACACCATCTTTATTTACCTTATTGGTCAGGATTCCTCCTAAGTCTGCAGTTATAAGCCAGAATGGTATGAAAAAATTTAAGCAAAACTTACCTTGCTATAGAGATTTGTTCCTTTTACTGCTCCTCAAAAAGCATCTATCTTCCATATAGTCCATCTAGATCTAGAACAACCTACCTCCTGTTGTAAGCCCTCCTTTCTGGTTTTGTATGTAAGTTTTCAGCATCTTTTAAGCTTGAAGAGATAAGTGAAAAACAAAGTTTTCTGTCTGAAAGTCTACTAGTCTCCTCTGATCAGAAGACTACAGTGGGGCAGTAAATTTGGTTATGAATTATCCTCCTGTCTAGAGGAAGACAAATCTGTGCTCAGGGAGAGATTACTCTCAGCTAAGTGAAATTTAAATACCATCAGATCCCATTTGAAAATATTCTTTATACATAGAAAACTAACAATGGAAAGCAAAAGTGTTGGTGGAAAGATGTATCATCTACTAGTGTGCATTAATATCAGAATTCTATCCCCCTATCTTCCCACATTTTTGTTCCACTAAATTATAAAAACAGCCAATGACCTGCTTGAGAAACGAAGTATCAACCAGATGTTTCCTGAGCAAAGACAACTTGTGTTTCCCTTTATACATCATCTTCTGAGAGGCAGCACTACAGTGATTGCATGTCTGACATCATTCACTATGTTGACTTTGGGTCACTCAGAATCTTTCCTTTACTTTACCTTCCAATTCAAATACAGTAATTTTACAGAGACATCACATGGAAAGAATGGATTTGAATGACTAGAACACAATGTGGAAGAATGGTTTATATTCACTTTGTTACAACATCACTCCTTATGGAATCAGGGGATGGGTGACCGGTCTTCCCCCAAAGAACCACTTCTTTAACTGAAGAACATGCAAAAATATGTTTTTGTAAGAGCTGGTAATTTTGAAACAGAAGTTCTATATGAGAATAGATCCAAAGCTCATTATGATTTATGGAAAGTCTGATTATTGCGCTTTGGATCAGATGAGTGTTTATTGCCAGAAACTACAGCATTTTTCTAGTTCTATTTGGCTATTAGGAAAACTTTATTAGTCCCTATTAATCTGTAGAGTGTGATACCTACTGAACTGTTAATGGTGATGAGATATAGAAGATGAGAGGCTGAATCATCATCTAACAGAAATGCTTCGTTCTTTTTATTCAAACTATCCTATGTTTACAACAGATCACTCTAAAAGAACAAAGTTTGAGCTCCATTTTTAGGCAAGCTGGTGAAAACAGCTAACTTTCAGGTGCTACATTAACAAAGAGCACGGGAAGGAGGGTTCCTTTTTTTTAACCCTGTGCACCATGACCCATAATGCATAATGACTTACAACTTTCACAGCAGGTAAATTTCTGTTCAAGTTATCCAAAAAAGTTCACATGATGAATGTATAATTTATACAGTGTATATATATGTAATCAGTCATGAATAAAGCTCTAAAATGCTTTATGAATGTCTTTACATCCAAAGACTGAAAAATACCAACACTTTCTTTCTGGTCGTAATCTCCCATTTAGACAAGAAGCCACATCACACAAAGCTGGAACTGCTTTTTCTTCCCTAGTAATACAAGAGAGGTGTAGTAACACTTACTTAAACTGAAGTGTCTCTGCATTTATGTCACTATGAAAGCCCATGGGGACCTAAATTTAACAGAAGATCTGATGTTGCATTCATCTCACATCATTGGTTAGTTGCTTGCAAATAAAGGAAAAGCTGTTTTCAGTAGCTACTGTTTAATCAAATGTGTTTTAAGTTGGAAAGTTGTGTACAGCATAAGAAACTGCCTGCGCAGTGGTTTTAATAAGGATACATGAGCAAAGGCCATGTATTCTGTACTCTCAGTGTGGGGTCTGTAGGAAATCAAGTTTTCAGCAAGATTGACAATGGAGTCATTCAGCCTTTTGAATGCTCAAGTCTTACTGTTTCAGCCCACTGCAGACAGATGTATACTATGTCTTGAAAACAAATAACTGTAATGACAAAGATGCAATCATGAATTTATGACTATAAAATGCTTTCACTCTTTCTCCTGCTTTCATTTCATTAAAGACTAAACAAAATTATGGATTGGTTCGAGAAAAGGATGAAAAAAGAATTCCCTCATCTGTACGTGATTCATCTCTGTGCACATACTCAGCTCACTAGGTATGCATTTCCTGTAAACCTTGAAACTTGAAAGTTTTAAGGTAGGTTTACAATTATGGATAGTTTTTTTACGATTGTGGTACAGAGGTCAGTTTTGTTCAGAAGGAATTGGAAATCAATTAGTTTGCATCATTGTTCCAGGAAGATTCACCCTCAGCTAGTCCCCTTTTAAAATTCTATTCTATCTAGTCTAGAATAGCTTGTTTTGCTTTTCTACCTTCTTTTTTGAACAATCTACCTAGTCCCACCTTTGCTGCTTTGTGTCCACATCCTGTTGCTCAAAAGCAACTCTGGTATTCTTGTGATTGCTTATGACATTTGAATTCCTACATACTTAGCACACGGCTAAAATGGTTTCTGAATTCTCAAGGTAATTTTTTTAAACACTGCCAAAAAAAAGAAATTTGAGAATTGATATACTCAGGTAAACTACCATCATATTCTTGGTATGATGGAGGTAATTCATTTTCAGTACACATAAATAAAAATTTGGTTCCAGTTCCAGTAAGTGCACGTGTACAAAAATCATGGAAAGTTAAAGAGAATTATGCTTCAGAACTATTCTCTCTCAATGTCTGTTCTTTATCTGCTGGAAAAAAACATGTGATAGCTAAATTTAAAATGGATTGAAAGTTGTCTAGCACTGTAATATTCAGCTCAGTAATGGTCTCCAAGTCAAAGACACTTGAAAAATGCTTAAACTGCTGGCAGCAAGCTCTTCAGAACACATAGAATCCTACTTAGCTCTCACGAAACCAAGTTATTCTTTCAAAAGCCTTTAAAAATAAAACAGCCAATGATATCAGCCTGTCATTTGTGACCTGCCCAGCATGGCCACTCTTAAATGTGAGAGATGGAACAAAAGCACTGCATGGATAGAATAATGATTTATTGGAAAAAAATACTTACACAAAGTATAAAGGCAATCACTTCAACCATTTCTTTTTTAACAATACAAATCTACCTCATTACAAGATTTGTTCAGTAACAGGATCAGATTTAGTACCAATGCAGAATATTTTAAATCCCTGAGATTGAGGCCCTCTCACCTTTTACGTACTCCATCTTCCCTGCTCCCCCACCGCCCCACCCCCTGCTCAGTTGTGCTTTTAGTGGATTACCATCCAAAATTACAGTTTCGCTCTTTACATCAGCACAAAATTTAAAAATGCAAGCAAGCCCAAGTTTCACATCAAATTCATTCACATTCAGTTGCAGGCATCCTGTTTAAAATTACTTCCAATTTAAAGCTGGTATCCACGCTGCTTTATAGATAAAGCTCCTGACTCTAAAGATATACATTGTTACTCTTAAAACATATGGAAGCCAACGCCTCCTTTTATTTCTAGCTGGACACAGCTACTGGTTTTACTTTTCATACAGGGGTACTGAGACGTTAATGCAAGGCTTTAGGCACAAGTCCTTTTATATCTGGACTTAAAAGCTATCACAAGGAAGCTTAGTAACACAAGAGTTCTGGTTCCTACTGCAGACTTCTAGTAATTTACCTATATGCCCTCAGCATTTTTTAGGTTTATAGCAGGCAGTTCAAGAACGACAAACTTGATGAGCAAAAGTGTTTGCTCCTAAGCAATTCAAGTTTCATTATTCACTTTCGGTAGGAAGCCACCCTGCAAGGCCACAAAGGGAGATCCAGGCATAACACATGCAGAGAATTTTCCATCCAAGTTCAGACATTTTTCCTAAGAAGATCATTGTCTCTTGTCCGAGGTTGTAGTATTTCAATCAACAGAACTCCTCTAGCTGACACATGACAAGCAGCATAAGCAAAGCATGGGGGCTAAGGCTAAACTTAAGTACTTTCAAAAGGATGCAGCTGATGTTGGCGTTACCTTGTCAGCGGCTAGCTCTTCAGTTGGAGACGGAAACAAAGATCTAATAAAATTCAAGGCATAAACCACATAAAATAAAAATCTTTCCAATATTAGAGGTAGATTTTATCCAGTGTAATATATAATAGCCACTCCTCTAAGTGCAGAGCTCTAGGAATTAAACAACTAAGATCAACTTTGACCTATGTGCTCTTAGAATAATTACGGCAAGCTTTTTGCATATCCTTCAAGAAAGTAGGCACACCACTCTGTAAAGAGAAAAGTGGAAAAGTCATTCTTGCATAATGTAATAAAAAAACCTATAAGCAAGATGATAATTCCCATTCAAACAAATACAGGACAATTCTAAGATCTGGTACAAAGCAGCAGACCATTCCTTTAATACTTCATGAACAGACCGCATTATTGAAGTTTGCTTGTGTTAAGGCTATTCACATATGCTCTGGATCGTGGGTTTGTTGTTTTTGTTGCAGAAATTTACCTGCCTGGATGACTAACTAAAGAAATTTAGTAGGAATTAAAAAAATTAAGACAACTGCCATGTAAGCAGACAATAGCAACTCTAAAAATGGGACTGCGTAAGAGCTAGAAAGGTCAATACATCCATTTCAGAAAAAAATGATGCTACCCAACATGCAGAACAGGTATGGATACAGTTAATACATTGTTCGAAACAGATTAACCAAGGACAATTGTGCTGTCAACCTTTACTTACCTTGGCAGCCCAGTTGACCAGCCATGATGGAATCATGCCACCAGGATTATCAAAATAGTACATATAGACTAGAGATGAGAGAGAAGTTACTAGAAAGTTATCCAGCCATAGTCTGAGTATTAGCATTAACACCATATGACAGAAGCTGTCAGTGTGCATGACTGAAGCACCAAGTACAACAGTTCTCCTCTAAATTCTTCACAAAAAAGTCAACTTGTGCTGAAGTGGAACATGAAATAAGTATAGCCATTCCCAATTAACCTCTGGGAAGCTAACAGCACCAAAATATTAATTTAGATTACTGCAAACTATTTTAGGCAGTCTGTCTTATAAAGTAAGGTTGTCTTCAAAGCACTAATCTCAGACAGGAGTCAATCTCTAGGCAAACCTTTTAATCTATACATCTGTCAAACATGATACTTAAATCATTGCTGAGTTAACCAGACTGCAGCTAGCATCAGACTCTACCCAACTGAACTGGCTGTCAGGAAAAGAAGTGTAGGATGGGGGAGTGGGGGTGGGATGGGGATGCAGAATGATATGGTCAGTAGTCTATTCTTAACTACCCAGCCCAACTGTTAAAGATTCTTAACAGTAGCACACTGCACCGGACGTTTCCAAAAGTTCCATTCATTTTTAAGTACTCCTAGTGCTCAGTACATCCACTTTATCGTAATTGTTTTTAGCTTAAAATTTCCAGTCTCCCTCTTTGTGCATTTTGCTAATACATTCTTTGGCTACATGACTTGTGATCACACTTTCTTGACCTCTTACCTTTAGATCCAGTCTTGCCATCACTTTCAATTGCCAGACTTTGTTTATAGCTTTTAACTCTGATAATACCAGGCTTTTCAGGGCACTGAGGAATAGACACACTTTGAGCTAACACAACCCAGATCTTCCGCCCGTCAACATCCATCTCTCGACATTCACGAATATAGACATACTGTATTCCAAGTTGAGGAGCCATGTCAAAACAGTGTCAGTTTGACATATGATGAATTGACAAGTGAATTGCATTACAAATACCAGGCCCTTCAAGTTATTTCTCATGCTTCTACAGGATTCAATCCTGCAGAGTAATAATTCAGCTTTAGTTGTGTGGGGGCAGAGGCACCCACACTCTTCTTCGTGCTATACATATTCATGTAACATAAGGACTGCAAGATCTTAGATCAAGTGCAGCAGAGCAGTAGAATCAGTACATTTTTGGGAACCCTGGATGACCAGGGGACAAAAACTGCAGGAGGAACAAAAAGTTTGAAAGGATACATCTCTGTTTGAGAGAGGAAAAGGGTACTTCACTTCCCAGTAGATTACTTTTTCACCATCATATGTTTTCTCATATAGTTCTACAGTTGAAAAAGGAAGATTGTTAGATATTTTTAATTTCTACTGCAACAGAACCATACCTGGCATCAAGAACTGCTCAGATTTCTGACATGAGCACATTTTACACGCAACCCTTATGTCAAAATTGTTATGTATGTAAAGTTGTAGCAGTAGAAGACATTAAAAAAAGTTCTGTAGCAGGATTGTTCAGGAACCAAATACACAAAAGTAGGTGGCCTGTTTTCTGCTGCTATTGAATTAATTGGTTAAAAAAAACAAAATCAAAAAAAACCCACCAAACAAACTCCCCCCCAAAACACAGAACCAGAACAATTCTGGGGGGAGGCAGAGTCAAATTCCTTTTCAGACAGTTAGCTCATTCAAAGTCTTTCCATCTCAAAGCTTTTTCCTCACCTATGCATATTCTGTATAATTCCGAGCCACAAGTACAGTATGCTTTTTCATAAGCATGTCATTATCCTTGTAAATGATTCTGAGTTAATGAGTACTGCTTTTTAATACGTGAAGAGGTCTTACATGAGGGATTAATGAAGTTTGGAAAAGCTATTAGGAATTTCACAGCAGTCTATACAGGCAACAGCAAACAAGAAGCTTGAGCAGTTTACAAGCCTTCATTACACCACCTTCAGTCTGCCTGGAAATTCAATCAGAAGGCAGCTGAATAGGAAAAAAAATAAATCTAATAGTCCCTAAAACATGGCAGTGACTCAGTCAGGTAGTAGTGTGGCATGAAGGAGAAAAATTAGTTTAAGTCGAACTATATAACTGAGTTTGAAAAACTGTCTACTCTATGGCTTCTTACATGGAGGCAATAACTGCCATTATCAGGGCAATGGACCTGCAAGCCACAGGGCTGAGCCAAGGTAAATTCCTGTCTGCTCAGGGACTGGTCATTACATGGATGCAGTTAAAAAGGGTGTGATCCGGAAAGGTAGTTCACATTAATAGTCAGAGCGGTCTTTTCCTCCTTTAGTGCAGACTTCTGCCTGAGGTGCTATATATCCTTCAGAGCTAATGCACACAGTCTGCCACATCACTTTCAGTGGTTTTAAAAAATAAGGTTGGAACAGACTGATAATCTCATTGTTAAGGTAAGAAGAGTGCCACAGATGGGAGATTCTTTCCCTATGTAACACATTCCAAACTAGGCTTCTGTTAGTATGCCCTGCAAATCAGCTGTCACCCACGAAAACAGCTTCTCCTCTTCTCCAGGTCGGAGCAGCATTGGATGCACAATACTCCCAGTGTTGTAATAAGCTACAGCTACAGCATTATGCTATCCACCAGAGGTCACTGGAGCATTGGTTCATTAGCTTTTCTTTCATTTCTAATTGAAGAGCTTTCCTTTTTCAAAGGGATTAAGACACTATTTTAAAGACCTCGATGCAGTTGTTAGCTACTAACTCATCCACCTTTGTATCTTTGCAAACACAGAAAAAACACACAATAGGTAAGTCACGTTCCCACCTGTATTCACTTTAGTCTGTCAATACTAGTGGACAGCTTCTGATCAAAGCAGAACACAGTGCATTTTAATCAATAACCAGATTTCACTTAGCATTACTACAACAGTTCACAAGTCCGTTTTATTCATAATAGGCACAGCTGCATTTGCTGCTTTAGCAGTCAATTATTACCGTTAAATTGTTGGGAAGCATGATCTCAGTCAGGATGGTGCTGCAATTAGGAGTGACAAGTTTCCATATTGCTCAGGGCCAACCATTTTGTATCATGCCACGGAAGCATACAGCACGTTAGTCACTACTCTACAGTTTAGTCACAGCTTCCCTGCAGCACAGACCAGGCCTCAGGATGTCCATGTCTTGTAGATATCCAGGAGCCTGCTTTGGGAATAGGCAGGGTACTAACAGCAATGCAACAACAGTAGCAGACTGATACCAAAATTTCTGAGGCTTCAGGCAAACCCTTGGCGAGAACAGATCAAAGCGCAACCCTCTAAAGTACTCACAGGAATCCTGTCAATACCTGCCTCCAGTCAGGCCTTCATAAAGAGTTTTGCTGAACAGAACTAGAGGATAGAGATTAGCTCCTCTTATGCTTAGTGCAGGAGCAGTTACCTTTTCAACTAAAAAGGCAGCTACTTCTACTCTGGTCATGTTATTATTTCAATGCCAGCCAGCAGTTCAGCAGAGAACTCTTCTTTGGACTGTCGTTATTGCATAGCTGTAAGAGCAACAAGGAATACAAACAGTAAAACAAAGAGCAAGAAGGCTCGGAATGGAAGTTTTCTGATTTTTCTCCCTAAATGTGAAAGGAGAAAAACAAAGCTTATATTGTTTACATTGAAAATGTTGGCTAGCACTATTTCATCATATGTACGGTTCTAAAGAATGGGAGGGCTTGTGCCAATTTTTAAGCTAAAAGGAAAGCATTAACATTATGTTTATGCCCTTCAAGAGTTAACTTGTATAAAACACTGGACTTGGAAGTACCAGCACAAGTATAAATTCACAGATGAACATATCATGGTCAGCAAAGATACAAACTCCAGCTCTGCAACATTATCTAGTTTTTAGTTTAAGGGTGTAGCTTCCCGCAACTGCTTCCTTTCTTTTCTCTAAGAGGGCATTACAAACAAAAAAAAAAACAAAAACAAAAAAAAAAAGTGTTTGTTTAAGAAGGATTCAGTTCTCCTAAATGCACTTAAATCAAAGACTACTGAAGTAACTGAAGATAACATAGTAATTTTTACATCCAATATGATAATGTTGAGTCCCACTCCAGCTTTTTTGTTTCATTAATGGCAAAGTGGCCTTTGCTACAAGAAAGCTATCTCCCATCTTAACAAGTAACACTTACTTATGAAGACATAGCTTCTTAAGCTTGACCAAGTACTGACACAAGTCAAGTATGTGGTTCTCTGTATCAATACAGCCAAACGCATTACCAGTAGTCGTTTACCATAGAGCTGTCCTAGATTTAACAAGCACAACATTTAACAGTTCTTTAGTTTTTAACAGTTTGTTCAGCAAAACACTTTCAGCATGTTTCAGTTTTATTGGCCTGAACTGATTTTAAGCACAGGCTTAAAAGGGAAAGGCTCCCCATCTTTAAAATAAATGGATTACTGGATGCCTACATCAGCTGAATCGTTGCTTTGTCACTGCTGACTTAAGATGTTTTAACATGGTATGGATATCCAGGTTCAACTCCCCTTTTCAAAGGCAACATTAAATAAACACAACTAAATTAGTTATTCCTTTCTCTGTAGAATCCCAAAGTCACCAACTATTCTTTCAATACACCCATTTCTGATTGTAAAAGGTGCCAAGAACAACCAGTACTTTCAGGAAAAGACATTCCATCATACATCAAACTGGTGCAAACCAGAGGAAAATTCTTCACAATGAGAACAATCAGCCATTGGAATAATCTCCCCAGGGAAGTGGTGAATTCCCTAACATTGGACAGTTTTAAGATTCAGCTGGACATGGTGCTGAGCCATCATGCTTTTGCCGAGAAAGAGTGGACGAGATGATCCTTGAGGTCCCTTCCAACCTGGTATTCTATGATTGCATATTGCAGCAGAGCAGTGCAAAGATGCACAAAAGGTACCTTCTCCATTTCTCCCCAGAACATCTACTAAAATTTAACCTAGGAATTACAACAACTAGAAGCTACAGAGATGCTCCAGCATAGCAAGTGATGCCAATTATATGCTTTAACCAACATGGAAAGAATTCATTCCAGAAGAAAGCTGTATGGTGATGAGATATTAGCTGTTCCGTGTCCGTGTTTACTTGTATACTTGCAGGGTGCAACCTTATCCCAAAAGATACTTAAGTCTGGCCCAAAGTCTTTGGATGCAGCAACCTGAAAATACCTTTGAAGACAGTTTTAGTGGGAGGAGTCAATGTGGACATAAAGCTTGCTTTTAAACTGCCTGGATTGGCTTACCTTTAACATACTGATCCCATTGTTTTCTGAAATCTAAGTCCATATAGACATCCACACACAGTTTTGGGGGACAATCAGCAAGACCACCGAAGATTTTATACTCATAAAGTCCTGATTGCTGTGGAAACAGAATGGGGAGAGGAAGAGTCACACAGGAAAGGGAAGTACTCTGCAGCAGGGAGAACAGCTGAAGGAAGTTAGGTGGGGCACATACTGCAAATATGCTCAAGAGCTGTGAAGGCAAGTGTTCAAAAAACAATGCAAGATTCAGTCTTTAACCTCGACTTTCTGATCTATACATGAAAGTTTAAATCCAGACAAGCTGACCTGCCCTGCACAATGGTTGTTCCTTCCCTTACACCAGTACGCTTTTACTTCATAAGTAGTTCCAAAGGGAGCACATTTCTTCACGCGCACACCCCCTCTTCGTCTTCAGTGGTCAGTATGGACTAAATCCTGCCCACACTGAAGCTTACCAGAAGCATTAAATTCTTGTAGCAAGGTCTCCAGACCCTATATAACATACTTAAGAATCTCAGCCATTTCCAGGAGGTTACCAAGTAATGCATGATCTGGAATTATCTTCCAGAAAGTTAGGTATGCTTATACTTCAGGCTGTGATACAAGAAAGCTTTACAATGTTCATAGAATCATAGAATGGTTTGGGTTGGAAGGGACCTTAAAGTTTATATAGTTCCAACTCCCCTGCCATTGGCAGGAACACCTTCCACTAGATCAGGTTGCTAATATACAACCATGCTTATATACAATGTACTATTATATCTGCCTTGAATAGTTATCGGTTATTTGCACTGAAAGCTGTCTGCACTGAAGGGGTGGGGTGCAGGATATCTCCTATGTTAACGCTTTTAATGTTACTCCCAACATATGGAAACTCCATCTGTGCCTATAGAGCAATGTTTGTACTACTGTTAGTACCAGTTCAGGACTAAATTAAAACAATGAGAGTATTTTGAATATACAGTGTAGGGGTCAAATTCAAGCATTCCCAAGGAAAGGGAAGGAAGGATTATATAACATTCTGTTAGTGAATGGCTGATTTTTTTTCTTCCCCTCCCCTTCACAAATCAACCCTAGAAGATAAAGATTTGATGTACCAGAAGATAATAATGGGACCAAGAAGCTTAAGCTTCAATGTGGCTTCACTGAAGCATCAATCACTAGTTTCAAACCTGAACTGTTCAGCACCTGTGCAGCCCCACGCACTCTTATCACCTTTGTAAAAGGCATCTACATTTTCATTTTCACAAGAAAAACTAATTTTGAAAATATCACACCTGAAATTGAGCCAAGACCCAACAGCATATGCCAAAGCACAACACTGGCATTTAAAAAATAGTTGTTTTACCTTAAACACTGTTTCATACCAGGTCAGAACTAGTCAGAAACGCTATGTGGATTAACTTGCATGTATGTATATTTACATTAAGTGTCACATAAGGCAGAAGAACAGCAAACCACAGATCTCCTTGCTCTTCTAATAATTCAGAAAAGAAGTGTTACTTCCCCATGCCATGGGGCTGCTCGTCCACTGAAGAACAGTAGTCTTTGTATTCTTTTCCTGGATCTTTGCATCTTGAGAGGTAACAAACCAAACTCACCCAAAACTTTAAGTCTGCAGTCAACATGCAAAGCTAGCTGTTCATCAGCACACTCACTGTTTCTTTGCACCCTTTAGTTTCCTCTTGCTCTGTTTGACAGAAGAAAGCCATGCAGTATTTTTCTCATTTAAGCTATCAGAGCTTGTCTCAAAGACTTGGCACAGAACTGTGTGCTTTGGAGCTTACTGAGGACAGACTACAGTGTCACACTTCCAGAGTAAAAGCTTTAGGACCACAAACTATTACATTGTTTCTAAAGCTTTAATGTTCTACCCAATAGGCAGCTGGAAGTGCCTGTAATACTTTTTAATTGAGGATTATCAAAAGATATGCCTACAATATAGGTCTAAAGCATTTTTGCTATAAATAGAACCTCCATCAAGAGATTAAAATAGAACTTTAGTGGTGTAATTTATTGTCACATAATTCAGAAGCCAGTAAATACAGAGTGCAAGTGCTGCACTACCTAATCTCCTGACCTAACACATGGGATTCTACCTTAGATTCAAAGGTAGGCTCCCAGCTGGCTCACAATATCAGTTCAGTCATTCTTACAGCTGTAGCCTTGAAGTTCTTATACAGTAGCTCAAGATAGATCAAGAAATTATACTGTTCTTCTCTACCAAGCTATTTGTTCGGCTGCTAAACAAATCGTGGCATACATCATTAAATGTCTTCTATTAAAAAAAGTAGTATTTCAGTAACAGTGTAAAATAACAAATCATCATCTGAAAAGTGAACAGTACATCTTGCAGGAGGTAAGCTGGACAAAGACATTCAATAAAAACAGCAATTTACAATAAGAAAGTTAAAACAAGAGTGAAATTTTTCAGAGGCCTATCAGCAGGAGAGTCATTCAGTGGAGTGGAATACAGCACAGAGCAGGAAAGCCCAGGAGATCTATTTGTGTAGCCTGCAGAGAAGGTGGAAAGGGAAGGCAGAAAGAGAAGGCAACAGGAAACATAATTGCTGCCTTCAGCTTCCGGGACTACCACTGCTATAGTGGACTTGCAGTTCAGTAAGTGTTAAAAATCAATTTTTCCAGTAACAACTTTAAGCAAAGAGCCTCCTCCTAGACTTTGTTCTTCTCATGTGGCAATTTGAAGCAACTGGAAGACAAAACAAACAAAAGACTTATTTCCCAGCAGAATCAGAAGACTGGACTTGAAAAGGTCCCTTGCATCCTACCTAGCCCATCCATCTAGCCTAAACTAGGGTTTCTAAATGTTTTTCAGTCAGCTCAACAGTCCTTCTATATAAAAGCAGGAAGAGAAGCCTGAGCTACTTTCCATCTAGCCAGCTTCAATTTATACAATAGCAGCAAAGCCAGAGCAACACAGGCTGCCCCAATAAAAGTCTCATGGACTCCTGGTCTCCTTTATTTGGCTAAATCCAGCCTCCAGCTTCCCAAAGTTACTTTGCTTTTGTTCACTGTGTGACGCATTTACAGGTCTGTGATGAGCTCCAGTTCTAAAGTTTCTATTTCATCCACTGCAGAAGCAACACTCCTCTATTTCATCAGCACATCTAATTCCTGCGTAGACACTTGGCAGACACCGCAGGCTCGCCTTTGCTGTGTGCACTCATTGATAAGCTTGTCTTGCTATTGCCAGTTACCTTGTCCATGCTGTAAACAGGGATTATTTACCACCAAAAAACTCTGAGGTGTATGAAGTGACTTTTTTTTTTTTTTTAAAAAGATTTTCCCTACCCTGTCTTGCCTTTCACACAGACCTATATGTTTGCTTTATTTGCTATTTTTTTCTAACATGACCATGCCTGGAATTTTTCAGAATACAAATCCAAAATTTTTGTGCAAAGCACAGCATGAAGTCCAGCTTTGTAAGGAGTCGAGAGGTAACTATGTTCCCAGAGCTAAAGAAATTGTTTACTTATATGGACTCAAAAGTCACTAAATCATAAATCACTGTGATTTATGATTTAATAAACACTCACTATATTAATCACAAGTCAGTTCTGGAAGCCTAAACTTTTGAACTTCTTAAAAGAAGTAAGTCTTCCCCACAAGGGGGGATTTTCATTCCAACCCTCTCTGAACTACCTCCCGATTTCAGCGGGAGAAAGGTAGAAAATCAGTTTGAAGGGAGTTTTGGAGAGAGGGAGAAGGAAGGTAGGCAGGAGACTGCCGAGCAGGAGGATGCTCTAACACAGGAGGTGCTCAGGAGCCGGTGTGCAGGGACGGGTCCCTCCTTCACCACACACATCCCTCACAGAGGGCTCCGGAGAAGTGGGACACGCAGAGCAAACACCCCGTTAGACCCACGACAGCTCCTGTCGCCGAGAGCACCTTCCACCAGAAGTTCCTCCAGCCGCCAGCTGTTAACGAGCTTTAAGAGCTTCACCGTTTGCAGGTTCCCCCCGCCGCTCGCGAGAGCGGTGTTTACTGCAGCAGAGCAGCTTTCTCCATCAGCAGTTAATAGCATTACCCTGAAAGCTGCTTTCTGGGAGCCTGGAGAAACTGAGCCGAGGCCGGTAGCGCCTGGACCGGCAACGGACCTCAGCCTGACCTGTGCGGGGAACCGGCGGCTCCGGACGGGGACGTGCCGGCGCGCCCCCGTCCCCGGCAGCCCGGCGCCCCCCGCCCGCGCCCCGCCCCGCCCCTCAGCCGCGCTCCCCTACGCGCGACTCAGCCCCGGGCGGGGAGGGCC